>CM059186.1:132502573-132727992 GCA_030323885.1 Branchipolynoe longqiensis
CGGGGGATCAGATTGTGAAATCTGATAGAAACAACATTGCATTCAACGGAACTACTGTTTACTTACTAATCAGCCATATTCGTCTGTCAATCCTTTTGACAACAGTTTTGTTGTTGTTATATTAATTAATTCAGCAGGGGGAAATTTCAACCACAGTCAATTGGCTTCCCTCATTCCACTGAGCCTTGCCCTTTCCTAGGAATGTCAAGCACCAGGCTAGGTAGTGACCAGTATAAATGTTCAATTCATTGGTTTGACTCAGCAGGGTTTTGACTCCCATGACCCGCCCAATGGGAAGCGGGCACTCAACTCATTCAGACACCCCACCTCGTCTGATAGGGCGTAATCGATTAATCAACTCGGGTCACCCGAGCCACTTTTTGGCGCATGCGCACATCCTACAGACTAGGGTTGAATAAACGAATACGTTTCTCCGTTTTCGGGGTGGAAAAAATGGTGGCTTAATCTAAAACCTAATTATTTGTTTTAATAACCAATATAAGTACAGCAAAATAGGATTTAAAGTATTTTAGGATTCGTATTAGCTGACAATCTGGGTTATTTAAAAAAAAGCATTAAAACAACTTGTAGTGGTAGCTGTTATCTTACAGGTACCAGTTCAGGCATTCCTAGCAAACCCCAGCCAAGAGGTGGGTTACTGGCGTCGGGTCGTTTTGCACACGGCACATGTTTTTGTCGACTCCACTCGCGGTGTTCGATTTGAAATTCTGACGACTCGGGTGACCCGAGTCGCCTGGGTCGTGTTAATCGATTACGGCCCAAGTGGTGAAGGGGGTTCGGATGCGGTCAATCTGAGTAGGGATAAAACGCGAAGCAGAAGGCCGAGAGTTCTTTTTGGTGCTGATAAGATTGATGACCTTGCTGCAGTGGGCTGCTCAGAGTAGTGATGGGATTAAGAGTGAGGGATGGTGGAGCCAGCGCTAAGGCTATTAGCCACAGAAAGCTCAATGCCCGACTGGGTCCATTCAAACCAGCGCAGTGTATTATTGGGAGACGCTTTAGCTCAGCCGAAGAACTATCGAAGAATCACCTTCGGCACACAATAAGTATTTTATGTAAAGAAATTTCTGACGCATGCTCCCCTGATGTGGTGGCCAAATGGCTAGAACACTCGTTTCCCATGCGGAAAGTTGGGCGTTCAACCCCTGTTGTTGGAGTTTTACATCCTGGCAACACCTAAAGGTCAAATCACGACGGATACCGACTTGTGACAGTGCACACTGATGGTGACTTTATAGTGCTTCCCCACTGGGAGACCAGGCTGCCAGCACCATGACCTGAAATCCCACTCAGTCACAATATCCTGACACTGAGCCAACCAGTCATTGAGCATCTGGCTAGGAAGCAACAAGTATACATTTTCACTCAACCAGGGTTCAAAACAGTGGGTTCGAATCCCACGATCTACCAAAACGGACTCTCAACTGATTTGGCCATCCCGTCAGGTTCCCTGACCGAGTAAAAGCAACAACTTGTACTTGTCGCTACCTTGCCTGGTACTTGGCATTATTACGTTAGAGCAAGTACTGGTTAGCTCATTGTCACTGTCAGCATAATCCAACAGTGTGGAATACGTACATCCTGGTGCCGGTGGAACGGTACCCCAGCTGGGCAGCACTGAAAAGTCACCAGACGCGTATACTGTCACAAGTTAGGACCCGCTCTGGTAATGATATTACATTACTTCAGATGTTGCTAGGATCTAAAACCATAATAATTCACAATAAAGGGTATTTATGAAATCTATATATATAACGTCCCACTGCTTCACTAGTCACAGCTGGTCAAGTGTATTATTAACAACCCCACCCCAACAACATAATTCATAAACTCACATAACTAACTACATTAGAGTTACACTAGAATTTTCCTAACAAACCAACATTTATATACCGCTTGCCTAACTGCAACTGAACATTAAAACTTACTGCAAGTTTACCAACTGAATACAGAAGATAACTTCTGCTTATATTCTAAATACTATGTAAATACTCACATTGATCTGACTAATATTGATCTAGTTATATGACACTACTGTACCATATTGTTATGGAACATTTGGGTTTCAGAATTTCATTGTGTTACATGGTGCAAATTGTGTATTCAACAGGTATTGTACACCTTATTCTATATACCTTTTGTGTAAATAACCCTGAATTGAAAAATGGCTGGAAGACCAGTGCTTCGGCACTGACAAAAGACTTATTCAGCAGAATAAACATATTTACCAAAGAAAAAAACTTGCACCCAGTAACTCTCTCCATCATTGAATAGTTCGTCAGTTACTTGTGAGTGACTCCTGAGTTACTTGTGAGTGACTCCTGAGTTACTCGTGAGTAGCTCAATACTTGTCTCTGCAGCAAACTGTGCGCAGCGCTACAGTAATCAATAAGAATGCTCTTGACTTTACTCTCTCCCATCTTCCCCACTCCATCCCCAACCTAATTCATGTCCCTCTCCCATCACGTTCTCTCTCCCCACCTTCTCCCCCCCCCCCCGTCTCCCCCACCTCATTCTTCTTTCCCACTCACGTCCCCCCTCTCCACCCCAATCCTCTCCCCTCCCTCGCCACTACCCACTCCCTGGCCACTACCCCCTCCTTCCTCCAGTAGAAGGCCAGTCCTCCTGCGCCTACAAGCCGTTGACAATGGTTGTTAGTTTAGACAACCCCGGGGCTTCCCAGCCTCCAGCTCTCAGGGGACATGCCCCCCCCCCCCCACTCCACCCATCCGCTCCCCCTCCACCCAACCCCCCAACACACACCCCCTTCCTTCAGACTCTACCCAAGCTCGGTGCAAACGAGTGTACACCCCATTTACCCCCCCACCCCCCCCCCCCCCCCCCACGCCCACCTTCTACACCCACTACCGAAAATATTGCATTGTTGTGTTCAATTGTAATTTGTAAACATAGCATTGAGTCGAAAACAAAGCCGCAAATATAATGTAACAAGTAAAATTACTGTAATTAAATAATGTAAAGGGCAGCGATTGCTAGAAAGATTAATTGCCCCAACACACGACTTTGAATAACACGAAAACAGTCGTATATATATATATACACTAAGACCTCTTTGTACGACCACCTACACAGATCGACTACTCCCCTATATCGATTGCCTTATTTGGATCCCAAGCGATCGCCCATACAATACCCTTGTAACAATAAATCATCATCACCACCCACAGCCTCCTCCCGTTTTGGTAAATTGTGGGATTCGAACCCATGGGTTCGATCCCTGGTCAAGTCAAACCAATGCATACTTGTCGCTTCCTAGCCAGGTGCTTGGCATTATTACTATTAGGATAGCACAAGGACTGGTTGGATCAGTGTCAGGATAATGTGACTGAGTGCGATATCAGGTCATGGTACTGGGGGTGTGGTCCCCACAGTTGGGCAGCACTATAAAGTCGCCATGAGTGCGCACTGTCACAATTCGGTAGCCCGTCCTGATATGACCTTAGATGTTGCCTGGACGCAAAATTCCAACAACCAACCAATACTATAACTATAAGCATAAAAGAGGGGGCGCCCCCCACCCCCACCCCCACCCCCACCCCCTGGGAGAGGTGGAAGCTCTGAGTAATAAGGATTTAGGGGTAGCCCATTCTGCCGGTACAGGTGAGCTCTCCCCTGTCTAATCAGGGTAAATCCTGGGTGCTGTTCTGTGTCACTTAAATGAGCTGCAGCACCCCCCGCCCCTCCCCTCCATGCCCCCCCCCCCCTCACACACACCTGAGATTGAACCCAATACATTCTCAGGCCACGCTCTAACCGAGCCGACCAAGCAACACTGGGACACGGTCCGCGTTGTGACCGACGGGACAGTCTCCGCTTGGAGACTGATTTGATTGATTGATTGATTGATTAGTGGTTCTTGACCACTAATCAATATTAGTGGTTCTTTTGCCACCAGCACCATGCCCCGATATCCCACATGTCAGCAACAAAGGCCATATTCACGACGAGAAGTATTTAACTTGTACACTGTCCATTTTCGATGAACCATCACTTTTACACAGAGAGTGTAAAAAAAGCACACAAATCAAATAGTTGTCAAAAGACACATATGAAGTTAAAAAGCTCACAATTATTAAAAAAATTGTGGAGAATATGCATGGGTGTATGTGCGGGGGTGGGGACAGGAGGAGCAAAGGTGTGTGTGAGTGTACGTGTGGATGGGGGGGGGGGGAGTTGGGGGTATGTGGTAATAGCCATATCTATCGCAGTATAGATGGTGTCATAGTAATGGACAGTCACATGCTTACCCACTTGTGTATGTGTGCGTGGGGGGACGGGGAGAGGAGGGGAGGAGGGGAGGAGGGTAGGAGGGGAGGGGGGAGAGGGGAGAGGGGGGGGAGAGGAGGGGAGGAGGGGGAGGGGGAGAAGGGGAGAGATGTAGTGGGAGTGTGGTAATAGCCATACCTATCGCAGTATAGACGGTATCATAGTAAACTGGACACTCACACGCTTACCCACTCTACATGCTCACCTACCCCCATAACACTCACCTACCTCACCAGACGTGGTGGACCAATCGGCACAGCGCCGGCTTCCGGTGCGGGATGTCACGAGTCCGAATAGCAGCTGAGTCAAAGTAATGACTTATCAAATTGATACTTGTCGCAACCTAGCCTGGCGCTTAGCATTAGAATAGGACAAGGACTGGTTAGCACAGTATCCGGATAATATGATTGTGTGGGACATCGGGTCATGCTGCTGGCGGATGGGTCTCCCACTGAGGCAGCACTATAAACTGGCCATGAGTGTACACAGTCCCAAGTCGGTACCCATCCTGATATGACCTTAGATGTTGCTAGGACGCAAAATTTCAATAGACAAACAAACATCGAAAAGGCCTACCTACTTCCATGAGACTTACCCACTTTACACACTCACCTATCGAGACACCCTCCTCACCGACAACCTGCTTAGTTCAACCTGCTCACCCACCCACTTATACCAACACAGGGTTTCCGCCAGAATATAATTTGAGGGTACACAGAATGAGGAGGCGTTGTCTCTGGCTCCTTGAAGAACCTTTTTAAAAAATTATCCCAATTTGAGGCTACAGAGTTGTCATCATGCTGTCAGTCGCGATGCGACAAAGACTGCTTTCATTACTTGACTGCCGTTCTCCATTTAGTTCTCTGCTGTGAGAGTGATGTCCATGAGTCGGTCTTAATGTCTCTCAGCTTCATGTTTCTCTTGATGGTATCCTTGAACCAGAGACAAGGGCGCCCTCTCTTTCTGTAACCAGAAGACAGTTGAGAGTAGAGGATCTGCTTTGGTAGCCTGTCTGATGACATCCTCATGAGGTGTCCAGTCCACCAGAGATTCTTTTTGATCAGCAGATCTTCCATAGCGGGCAGCCCTGTCCGTTCGAGTATTTCCTTATTTGTCACTTTTTCCTTCCAGGTTAGCCTCATGATCGAACACAGATGTTGCATCATGAAGGCATGCAGCTTTTTCACCTCTCGTCTGTACACTGTCCAGACCTCGGCTCCATATAGTAGGGCGGATAGCACGATTGTGTGTACCATCGATTGAGTTGTACCATCATAAAATTTAAGGGTACGGAATTTTACCCTGTGGCAAAGACCCTGCCACACTGATTTCCCACAATATCACTTCGTGAGGTGGTCGCTCGGTGGTGGTGCCACCAGTAGTGTTTGGTGAATAATCAGGTATCGTTGAAGGATTTAGGAAACAACCGTTATTGATACTCGCGTAAGCCCATATACATTATGTTGGTTGGTTGTTGGAATTTTACGTCCTGGCAACATCCATGGTTATATCAGGACGAGTATCAACTTGTGAAAGTGCACACTCATGGCAACTTTATAGTGCTATCCCACTGGGAAATCAGGCCACCAGCACCATGACCCGATATCCCACTTGGTCACATTATCTTGACACTGAGCTAACCACTAAACCAGTATATGCCCTATCCTATTAATGCTGAGCACCAAGCTAGGAAGCGACAAGTATCAATTTTGTACCTTGTTTTGTAATTTGTTTGACTCGACCTGGAATCGAACTCCCAATCTCTTCCAATGCCTGTGCTCTACCGATTTTGCCACCGCATCCGGTCCATATACATTACATATGTATCCCAGTAGAAACTAGTATAAGTTAAAGCTGCATAGTCCAATGAAGCATACAATTTTAAAAACCAGAACAAGTATCTCGATTTGATTATACATATCAAACTTAAATACTGGTGCACTTGTTAAACATTTGTCACCACATAGAAGGGAACACTGAGGCAATTTAATAGAACCTGCTACTGCAGAAAGCTATGGTCAGAGTTTTGGCAAGCATGCCAAAACTAATTTTACTTGTTTGCACTTCAAATATCTCAAAAGTTAGCTATTTAAAATAAAAGTTACTTCAAGTGAAGGTATGGTAGATTATATTGATCAGCTTAATATGTTTATCTCAGAAAATGACAGAAACTCAAAACCCATCGGACTATGCAACTTTAATGTGATGGATTGTTTTCTACCCTACACGAGGGGGTGTGGGGGTGGGAGGTGCATGGAATGAGGAATAACATGGCATAGCTGCTTCAATCTCTGGGGTCATATCCAGGTTCATTCCAACTAGCTCCAGAGTGGAAGTGACGTCTCACTATGCAGGTGGGTACATGAAACATCTGCCTGGGGATTGGGGGGTGGGGGGGGGGGGCGTTAGCATATCAAGCGTGATCCACCATCAGGATCTCTCGCTCTGCTAACATATATGGCGCCACCCACCGGCCCTTTGCCCCAACAAGGGGTGACATAGACCAGACGAGATGGCCGAATGAGTTGAGCATCCATCTCCCATTTTGGTAGATCGTGGGATTCGAACCCACGGGTTCGAACCCTGGTCGCGTCAAACCAATGGCTACGGGGACTATTATTAGTGCCTACATTCCAGTGACTTCACACGGTTCGAGGGCCATTTGGCAGAGCAAAAGGCAAATAATTGTGCATCAAGGCAAATCATACGCAATCAAAGTGACAATGCCATCATAAAAGACAAGTAGAGCAAAACCTAAATCTAAATCGACCGACCATGGGACTGACTTTAAATGGTCCATTTATGGAGGTGGTCGGCTTAGGGAGTTTTTTTTAATCATTACAATGGTACTATATCGGCAATTATTTTGGGACCGAAATAAAGCGATCAATATAGGGGAGTGGTCGATCTGTGGAGGTGATGGGTTAGAGAGGTTTTATTGTATATCTCACATATTGCGCAACTCTGTTCAAGCATGTGTAGCTAGTGTAGCTTGACCAAATAAGGCCAGTTGCTTTGTTCTCAACTTGTCTTCAGTCTGTATTGTGTAACTGCTTTGTCAGAGGCACAGCTGGGAGCCAGCGCCAACCAGACCCACACCATGGCCTTCTGTGATGCCCCCCCCCCCGCCCCCACACACACACACCTCACACCATCCAGCCTGTTGGAGCCAGATCTCAAAGGCAGGCATGCGCAAGCTGTTCAATACAAGTATACCCACTTCTCTGTGTTTCCCCTTCAAAAGAACATCAAGCACTAGTAGTAGTACAGAAAGCTCCCCCCCCCCCCAACCTCACCAACATCATAAGAAAAGACAAGGCAGATATCAACAATCCATCTCGTAGATACTAACAAGAAAAGGTCATTATGTTATTATCAGGAAGGAACAAATTGTTCTTCCGTTAATTGGTTTCTAGACATTTTGTAAATAAGCAGAGATCGGGTTGGGCTTCTAGAAAACTGCCATAGATGTGATCGTTTGATACCACGGGCCCCATCCAATACGTGGCACGTTAGCACAATGTGTAGGCAGCAACCGACATCATTGCGCCCTCTCAAGCACGCCATTACCTGAACAGTGATGAACGTACATGGTGAGAATTTAAATGGGGAAAGTTTTTTCGGCGATAAAGAGAAAACGTGTTCAATCTTCATTAAAGGGACTCTATATAGATGATGTGGAATTCGTATCAGCTGTAGCCTGTACGTTGTGTGGCATGTTGGCCATTAAAATACTTGTTTGTTTGTTGTTTTATGTCCTAGCAACAGCTAAGGTCATATCAGGACTGGTACCGACTTCTGACAGTTCACACTCATGGTGACTTTATAGTGCTGCCCCACTGAGAAACCAGGCCGCCATCACCATGACCTGATATCCCACTCAGTCACATTATCCTGACACTGAGCTAACCAGTCCTTGGCCTATCCTATTAATGCCGAGCGCCGAGCTAGGAAGCGACAAGCATCAATTTTTAAGTCATTGGTTTGACTCGACCAGGATTCGAACCCACAAACTCATGGGCTCAGATCTCCGAAATCAGGAGACAGATGCTGTACTCATTCGGCCATCCCGTCTGGTCCCATTAAAATGCTGCTTAGGTGTTGAATGCATGTTCCAAATCGAGACTGCAGCACACACCAAACACCCACAGCTCCTGAGTATTTTCTAGAACAAAAGAACATTGACATAAGGCTTGATGGATTGATTAATTAATTAATCGATTGCTGGTGATGTTATGCCGTGTCGGCAGCAATGACTATATTCACGCCGAGAAATGTTTAAATTTAATTTAGTCATATTATTATTTAACCAGACATTGACCTAAGGACCCACTATCTACTTATCATGGAACTAATTAAAAATCTTAGATTTGATTTTGTGAGATTAAATTTAATTACCCTTCCTTGTTTTTAATATACTGAAATGGTTTCTAGGCATTAAGGGTTTGTAAGCAGACATCGATCGATATCGTCAACAAAACTGCCCTACCACAGGCCCCAATACGTGGCAGATCAGCACACTGTGTCGGCAGCATCCTACATCATTGCGCCCTCTCAAGCGCACTGCCATTACCTGACCAGTGATGAACGTACGTGGTGAGAATTTAAATGAGGAAAGTTTCGGCTGTGATCAAGAGAAAGCGTGCTCAATCTCCATTAAAGGCGCTCTATAGAGATGTGGTGCAGTTTCCATAGTGCAGCAAGCTAGCCAACAAAATACTGTTCTGAATCCAAGTAACGGAATGTTCTTCAAGATCTATTTAAAATGGGTGTCTTTTAACTTTAAAACAAAGAAAAAAACACCAAATAGAGGCTAAGTATTCTTGTCAATTGAATATCACGTGTTGCAAACGCAAATATCTATACTGTATATTACAAGAAGAGAAGGAATTAGTTTTCATAAGCCACATGAAAGGGTCTATACAATCAGAGAAAGGTCTGTCTTCTATGTTATAGTTTATTTTAGTAGTTTTAGACACTGAGTATGTGCGGCACAACCTCTTACTGTACATCTACGCAGAAGAAAAGTGTACAAAATAAAAAATAAAGATTTATTCACCAAGATTTGAACACTCACTGTGGCTCATCCAATAGGTGGATCTTCTTCAGATTTTGCAGACATAGCATATGGAACTAATGCATATCAGCTATGACAGTAAATTAGCTAAAAAGAATACTAGGAAAATACAAAATGCAAATACTAATTAAAAGTGTCTGAAACCAAATTATATCTCAATAAACATCAATGTCATGTCTATGTTTCTACATGGGTGTCACCATTGTGAAACTAGTGTGGTCAGCAAAGACCCAAACAGGTTGGTGTCAATATTCTGTCTGCAGCTCCTTGCACTAACTAGCACTGTACTAAGATTGGTATCATTGGAAAGGGAATCAAAGTGTTTATCTATCCATATCAAATCTTATTAGGTTTAAAATATTTTTTAATTCTGTAGATGGGCTTTAAACTTTCAAAATTATTTAAATTCCAGAATTTGACCTGACTGACCTTTTTGACCTAGGGCGAAACCATATATGGTTAGAAAGCTGAGGTCTGGTACCAAATTTACTATATATTCAATCCAACAACATCATCAGATAGAACATACGTTGATGTTCTAAGTTTTGCAATTTCATCAAAATCATATACATACAGAAATAGTTAGAAGCATGTGAATATTGATGAAAAAAGCACCATTCCTGGACTTTTACAGGGCGCTGCCAGTACCTACTAACTTAATTACGCTGAGAAACCTGCAGGTTTCTCAGCGTAATTAATTACTGTGCATCCTTCACCAGCGCAAACAATTCTTCTCAGAAAAAAAGAAAAAATGTGCCATATCGCAAACCCTTACGTTGAGTTTGGCATACAAAGCACCCAGGGAGCATTAGTATACCAGATATAAGCTACATAGGGAGTGTTATAGCAGATAAATAGGGAGTGTTATAGCACCGAGCAAACATTATACCAGATACAAATCACACAGGGAGCGCTATACCAGATACAAATCACAACGGGAGCATTGTACCAGATATCAACTACATAGGGAGTGTCATACCACCCAGCAAACATTATACCAGATACAAATCAGAGGGAGCGTTATACTAGATACAAATCACACAGGGAGCGTTATACCAGATACAAACTACACAGGGAACGTTACACCAGACACAAACCACCCAGGAAATATTATACCAGATACAAATCAGACAGGGAGCATTATATCAGATACAAACCACCCATGAAACATTATACGAGATACAAATCACACAGGGAGTGTTATACCAGATACAAACTACACAGGGAACGTTATACCAGATACAAATCACACAGGGAACTTGATACCAGATACAAATCACACCGGGAGCATTGTACCAGATATCAACTACATAGGGAGCGTAATAGCAAATACAAACCACGCAGGGAGCACTATACCATATACAAACCACATAGGAAACACTATACCATATACAAACCAGATAGGAAATGCTATATACCATATACAAACCACATAGGAAATGCTATACCAAATAGACCTATTTCATGTGATGTCAGCATAGATTAGGTCAGTGTGCACGCAGCTTGGCTGCAGGTCAACATAGGGTCACACTGCAAACTCAATTGCTATGACCAATCTTCATACAGAAAATGTGAAATATCTCTAAAACAACACGACTTAGAAACAAACCACTTGGCACACATATAGAAAACATATTCAACAAAAAATATGTATTAAATTTATACTGTTAGGCTTCTGCATTTCTATTAATTTTGAATAAATTGACGTTTTGCTCTGCGCATATTGGCAAACTCAATGCATTGTCAATGGCCATGAGCAATCTTCATACAGAAAATGTGAAATACCTCTAAAAACCACACCACTTCGAAAGAAACTGCTTGGAACACATATAGAAAACATATTCAACGAACAGATTATATTAAATTTATAAGGTTAGGGTTCTGCATTTCTATTAATTTTGAAAAGAATTAACGTTTTGCACTGCGCATATCAGCAAACTCAATGCATTGTCAATGGCCATGAGCAATCTTCATACAGAAAAAGTGAAATATCTCTAAACCTACACCACCTAGACACAAACCACTTGGAACAGATATAGAAAACATATTCAACAAACAGATTATATTAAATTTATAAGGTTAGGGTTCTGCATTTCTATTAATTTTGAATAAAACTGATGTTTTGCACTGCACGTATCGGCAAACTCAATGGCAGTGTGCCTTCATTCTGCAGCCAAGCTGCGTGTGCATACACAATGATTATAAACATTGAAAGGCATTTATACAAACCACATAGGAAACCCTATACCCTATACAAACCACATAGGAAACGGTATACCACATACAAACCACATACGAAACGCTATACCATATACAAACCACACAAGAACACCATATAGGCCTACAAACCACACAGGAAGAGTTAAATACCAAATCTCCTTGTGACCAAAGCAGTGGTCGGTGACCTCTGGGTGACCATTTTGGTCACAAGGATGTTTTTTAGTGCAGTAGCTGCAATCTCCTTGCGACCATTTTGGTCGCAAGGAGGTCGCCGACTACTGAGGACCACTTTGCAACCTCTTTGTGACCAACCCTTTCTTGTAGTCACAAGTAGTAGTGTGACTGGGGTATTAGATAGGAGCGGGACATGGCTCACGCAGGAGAGTGTCCACCTGTGATGGTGGGGATCATCCGATCGATCCTGCTCAGTGGACACATTTGCAGTTTGGGCTATTTTCCGTTCCAACCAGTAGTCCATAACTGGTTCTGTCCTGTCTGTGGGAAAGGCATATAAAAGACCCCTTGCTGCTTATTGGAAGGAGTAGCCTATGTGGCGGCAGCTGGTTTCCTCCAAAGAAATATGTCAGAATGACCATATGCTTGACGTCCAATACCCAATGATAAAAGATCAATTTGCTCTAGAAGCGTCGTTAAATAAGAAATTGTGTGTGTGTGTGTGGGGGGGGGGGGGATATTTGACACCACATCCACCACGAGCCGCCGTTGAGCTCGCCCCGTCAACTCATGCAACGCGACAGTCCGATCAGAGGGAGGCATATTCTGGAGGCAGCTGCTTCTCCCCGCTCAAGTCCCGGATGTAGAAAGCACTGGTCACGTGACACTGGCGCCAAAATATAACCGGATCTGCGTTGTCATGTCAACCACAGCCGTGGGATACATAAGCCGTGACGTCATGGCTGATCCATCAATGAGCCTCCATTTGAAGATGTCCTCAGTATGTCCAGCATGTATGTCGTAGTACTGTCTTTTCTTCACACAGCTCTAATATTACCCAAAAAAAATCAGTCGCTGCCAACTCTCACGAAATTCCCATGAGAGTCACGGAAATTGAAGGTTCTGCTCAATCACCTCACAGGCGTAATCGATTAATTAACTTGGGTCACCCGAGCCACTTTTTGGCGCATGCGCACATCCTACAGACTCGGGTTGAATAAACGAATACGCTTGGGGTGGACAAAATGGTGGCTTAATCTAAAACTTAATATATTTTTTCAATAACAGATATATGTACAGCAAAATAGGATTTAAAGTATTTTATGATTGTAGAAGCTGACAATCTAGGTTATTAAAATAAAGAGCATTAAAACAACACATCGGAGTTGTACTGGTAGCTGTTATCCTACAGGTACCAGCACAGATGTGACGTCATCGCTCCTCGCAAACCCCAGCCAAGAGGTGGGTTACTGGGGTAGGGTCATTTTGCACATGGCACGTGTATTTCTCGACTCCACTCGCTGTGTTCTGACGACTCGGGTGACCCGAGTCGCCCGGGTCGTGTTAATCGATTACGGATCGACCCCAAAATCCCGCGAATTTCAAGTAACACATGAGAGTACTTTACTAATTCATGATTATTTTGTGTAAATATAGTAAATTCTTCCCTCTTGTGACGCTATTATATTATATATTTTATACATACATATGGGAATCATGTTATGCGTATGCTAAAATATCAGCCTATGAGTATAACCCTTTGGAAATATCTTAAAATAGCCTATTTTAAAGCCATTTCTCTCGGGGGGGGGGAGGGGGGGACATGCCCCCGGACCCACCTAGCAGGCTACATGGCTATGCCACAGACTTCTACCTTTTCTCTTGGAGAGGGGGGGGGGGGGGGGGGGGGCTTCCGTCAATGTTTGTGTATGTTCTAATTGAATTTTGTTTTCTTTGTGTTCCGAATGGTTTAATGACATTTGCTGTTGGATGATTACATTGATGATGGTTGCAGTGTAAAACAAGGTTTTGGGTCAGAATCAGATGCTAACAATAACAATAACAATAACACTCTGTCATCAGGAATGAAAATGATCTCAGAGAGCGATAAGAGTCGAAATTGTCGGCTAGGTAGATGACAATAAGGCAATTACAATGACAACGGAATGCTCTGCAACGACAGTGTCCTGACTTGACTGAACAGTGGTTATTTGGTTGTTGGGAGTTCTACGTCCTGGCAACATCTAAGGTCATATCAGCACGGGTACCGACTTGTTACAGTGTGCACTCTTGGCGACTTTCTCTAGTGGTTCCCCACTGGGAAATTAGGCCGCCAGCACCATGACCCAAACATTATCCTGACACTGGGCTAACCAGTCGTCAACTAATTTATTCGTTTTTTTTTGGTCAGGAGTGGTCGTAAGCTTGGTGTGACTGGGGCCTCAGCCAATGCGAGAATTTTCCCATTTTCATATACCCCCCCCCCCCCCAACGCCCCATACACACATACCATTCACAATCAGTATAAGGGAGGCCCAACACTGCCCGACCGCCGATCCAACGCCGGCCATCACCTCAATACCAGCCGGCACCGAGAGCCTTTTGGCAGGGTTATCCTGATACTAAGTCAACCAGTCTTTGCCCTATCCTAGTAAATGCAGAGTGCCAGACAAGTACTAATTCTTCGGTTTGATTCGCTCAAGGACTCAACCTGCGACTGCTTCTTCGAACCCTGGTCAAATTAAACCAAACTCTTGAAAATGTATACTTGTCACTTCCTAGCCAAGCACTCAGCATTATTAGGATAGGGCAAGGACTGGTTGGCTCAGTGTCAGTATAATGTGACTGAGTGAGATATCAGGTCATGGTGCTGGTGGCCTAGTCTCCCAGTGGGGCTGCACTGTAAAGTCACCATGACTGCACACTGTCACAAGTCAGTCCCCGTCCTGCTGATAGAACCTTAGATGTTGCCAGGATGTAAAACTCCAACAACTAACCAAATAAGCCACATGGAAAGTGGACGCAATACCCATTACAAACATACGAGAAGGACAGGTTGTTTTGAATGAAATTAACTAAATTGCGTAATTGGCACAGGACGTCAAATCATGATGGAATTACAACTCTGGAAAAGAGGTCAATGACCTTTCCAGAATGGCGAAATCATTTAATTTTAAAACATTCAAAACTGTATTTTGTTAAAAGCAATATTGCTCTCATGTGACCTCTTGCATTGGATGTGTAATGAGCCATCCACTTTATACAGCTGCTCTTTTTGCTTTAAAGGTTTTTGTCATTGTTTTTCATCCGGGCAACATCTATCCGAGTGTGTAAATGCACACTCATGGCAACTTTATAGTGCTGCCCCAGTGGGAGAACATTCATGGCAACTTTATAGTGTTGCCCCACTGGGCGAACAAGCCACTGGTACCATGACCCAATTTCCCACTAAGCCACATTATCCTGATACTGAGCGAAGCAGTCCTTGCCCTATCCTAATAATGTTGAGTGCCAGGCTAGATGGGGACAGGTATCAATTTTGGAAGTCATTAATTTGACTCGGCCAAGATTCGAATTCCCAATTTTCCACATGGGAAGCCTGTGCTCCTACCGATTTGGTCACCACGGCTAGTGCGTCAAAGAAGGTCAATTTGACACAAATAGTTGCACTTTGTGGAAATTGAGGATTTGGCGTCAAACGATTAGCACCACATGACCAGTGCCTAGTCAGCCATCATGGTTGGATAGAAGCAGTTCCGTTTACTATCAAGTGTGTGTAAATAGTCACTACTATGATCTAATTCTGTTATTTAGAACCATGAATATTCACTGGGAGGTTGAAATAATGTTACAGTAAAACCTCTCTATACCGACCTCTCCACAGATCGACCACTCCCCTATATCGATCGCTTTATTTGGGTCCCAAAATTACTATTGTAAGGATATTCTAACTCTCTAAACCGTCCACCTCCCTAAATGGACCACTTAAAGTTGGTTCCATGGTCGGTCGATTTAGAGAGGTTTTACTGTATTTAGAAGTATAACTTACTCAATAAGTGAAGTTCTGGTCAAATTAAACCCAAAATCAGAGTGAAAGCACAGCGACAACGGTAATAACGCTGCCGATGCGGCGGTAACAACCTGAATATCGCTTGGATTTTGGATTTAATTTGACCGAATTTCATTTATTGAGTAAGTTATACTACTAAATAACATTATTTCAACTCCCGAGTGAATATTGATGGTTGTAAATAACAGAATTAGATCGTAGCAGTGAATAGAGCTGTGCCATGGAGCGGCCAAAACAGAGGAATGCCCATGGAGACACACAGGGTGATGCAGCGTGAACTCCAGCCCGTACGCACTTTGCATTGATAAAAAGTCAGCCCAGCAGACAGTAGCTGACCTACTTTGTTGCAAGCTGACCTATTTTTCGGTAAGCTGACTGACCTTTCTATGAACGGATCTATTTGTCGGCAAGTTGACATACTTTACTGCAAGCTAAGATGCTTTGTCATAAGCTGACCTATTTTGCTGTGAACTAACCTATTTTGCTGTGAACTAACCTATTTTGCTGTGAACTAACATATCTTGCTGTAAACAGACCTACTTTGCTGATAACTGACCTACTTTGCTGTGAACTTACCTACTTTACTTATGTTGACCTACTTTGCTCAATAAGAGGGCCGGCCTACTTTGCCATTTCAGAACTGACGTATTCCAGGTCATGAAATTTGATATTTTAAAACGTTGGGTCATGTAGCTGATTGTTTGTTGGGGTTTTACATTCTGGTAGCATCTAAGGTCATATCAGAACGGGTACAGACTTCGAGTTTGTGCGCACTCATGGCGACTTTATTGTGTTCCCTAACTAGGAGACCAGCTCGCAGGCACCATGACCCAATTTTCCACTAGTCATATTATCCTAGTATACAAGTCATGTCTAGTGGGATGTTCCCAGCCAGGTCACGCATGATTGTATGTGTATAGAGTAAAACCTCTCTAACCGACCACCTCCACAGACCGACCACTCCCCTACATCGATCGCTTTGTTTGGGTCCCAACAATACCATTGTAACCATACTCTCCACCTCCACAGACAGACCACTCCCCTATATCGATCGTTTTATTTGGGTCTCAACAATACCATTGTAACCATATTCTAACTCCTAAATGGACCACTTAAAGGTGGTCCCAAGGTCCGTCGATTTAGAGAGATTTTATTGTATATATATATAATATCTATAGTAAGCGTCACTATATATAGAGATTTGTTAAACTGGGACTATATGGGATATATATACATTAGATGTATGTATAATTAGAGGAATGAATTGTGCAAATATAAATGGGCGGAAAGATAGATTGTGCATTATCTTGAATATATTTATATATATATATATATATATATATATATTATATATATATATATATTATATGTGTGTGTGTGTGTGTGTGTGTGTGTGTGTTCCCATATATTGATATATACCCATATATAATATATTCCCATATATTCCTATGCACTAGACTCCCAAATATATATATATATATTCTGTAGGTGACGTGATGCTATCCCCTGTGTTTATATTTATTTATAGCCCACGACCATGAACACCTTTCAGAATTGTGATTAGACTCATACTTAGTGAAACCAGCTGGTTTCTGGCATACAAACCATTGAGCGGACAGTTGACCTATTAGTATTAATCACTGTGCAGGACGGTTCTTATTGTTGACATTGAAATAATACGCAACTAGTATTTTACAAGTATTACAATATTACAAGTATTACAAGTATTACAGTTGTTTACATTAACTATATCAATGTACAAAATAGAAAATAGTCATAAAGATATAATGATATAATGATATAGATGGTTGGTTGTCGGAGTTTTACATCCTGGTAACATCTAAGATCATATCAGGACGGGTACCGGCTTGTGACAGTGCACTCATGGTGACTTCATAGTGCTGTTCCACTGGGAAATCAGGCTGTCAGCACCATGATGTGATATCTCACTCAGTCACATTATCATGACATTGACCTAACAAATCCTTGCCCTATCCTATTAATGCCGAGCAAGTCCTTGCCCTATCCTAGTAATGCCGAGCGCCAGGCTAGGTAGTGACAAGCATCAATTTTGCAACTCATTGGTTTGACTCGACCGGGAATCCAACTCCTGACCTTCCGCACGGGAAGCCTGCACCCGACCGATTCGGCCACCTCGTCCGGTATATAATGATATAGAGATACCATACAAATGTGATATCCCTATCAATGCCAAGGCGGCCATCCAAGCTTTTTCAACATATTCGTGTTCAGTACAAACACATGTTCAGTACAAACACATATTCAGTACAAACACTGTGAAACAGACTACTACTACTACATATCGAGACCACCCGTCTGCTGCTTTTAAGAGAACATAACCGTGGTTAATGATACATCAACATTTTATTCAATCATAAACGTCATACCTGACTTATGGCTGGCGCACACCTCCCGTTTACGATTCGCGCACTAAAACTCGCGACCCGACCCGACCCGCTTAAAACTGAAAACGGGCCGATTCGTTTTTCGAATCGCGAATCGCAATCGTAAACGTCCGCTTTTAGCACTAAAAACTGAGTTTTATGCGCGAATCGCAATCGCTAGGTGTGCGTGGCGGGGCGGGGGGGGGGGGGCGCGCACACCTAGCGATTTTTGTGCGCGAAACGGGCAGTTTTACATCGTAAACGGTAGGTGGGTGCGCACAAACGGTAGGTGTGCGCCAGCCATAACACCCCCACCCCCTGCCGTATGGTTTGTATGGCCGTGGACACGTTGAGAACGTCGAATGACCCCATTACCACGCTTCGTCGTACACTACCACCCCCACCCCCCGTATTCGGCTTATGGGAAGGGGAGGACGGGAGTGTTGGTGTGTAAGGAGGGAGAGAGTATGTTCTGATGTGTGAGAGGGGAAGGAGAGAAGAGGGGATAGGGATTGGGGGAGGGAGGGAGGGAGGGAGGGAGGGAGGGAGGGAGAGAGAGAGAGAGAAGAGAGGAGAGAGAGAGAGAGAGAAGAGAGAGAGAGAGTTGGCGTGTCATAGTGGAAGGGAGGGAGGAGAGGGGTGTTGACGTGTCATATGAGAAGGGGGGAGGGGAGGGATGGGGAAGGTAGAGAGGGTGTGTTGATGTGACAGGGGGTGGAAGGGGAGTGGGGGGCGTGTTGGGGGGGGGGGGGGGGGGAGAGAGTTGGCTTGTCATAGCGGAAGGGAGGGAGGAGAGGGTTGTTGACGTGTCATATGAGAAGGGGGGATGGGGGTGGAAGGGGAGTGGGGATCCGTACGGATGGGGAAGGTAGAGAGGGGGTGTTGATGTGAGAGGGGGTGGAAGGGGAGTGGGGAGGGTGTTGGCTTGCCATAGGGGAAGTGAGGGAAGGGGTGAGGAGGGTAACGGAAGGTAGGGGAGGGGATGGAAGGGGAAGGGAATGGAAGGGAAGAAAGGAGAGATGAAATGAGATGAGATGAGATAAGAGCAGAGCAGATCAGAGCAGAGATGAGATGAGGGGAGGTGAGGGGAGGGGAGGGGAGCGGAGAGGAGGGGAGGTGAGGGGAGAGGAGTGGAGGGGAGGGCGGAGGAGGGGAGGGGAAGGGAGGTGGGAGAAGGGGAAGGGGAGGAGGGGGAGGGGACGGGATGGGATGGGATGGGAGGGGACGGGACGGGAGGGGAGGGTAGGGGAGGGTAGGGAGGGTAGGGGAGAGGAGGGGAGGGGAGGTGTCAGAAAAGGGAAAAGGGAGAAGGGTGAAAGGAGAAGAGAAGGAGGTAATAATACTCTACATACTCAACACCCACTCCCGACAGCCGGAAACAAGCACCAGGTAAATCTGGCAGTCAGATCCAGAAGAAACAAACACCTTACTTACAGGCACAGAAGAAACAAACAACCAAACCAACCACTCCGTCTAACCGCTACACAACAGGCGAAACAGAACACACACACCCTCCCCATCCCCGCCCCGCAATACGTACCGGGTGTATCCGATAGGTGGCGTTGATGTTTCCAGTCACGTGAGCCGGGATCACGTGGTGCAGCGGCGAGGTTGCCGCGAGGGAATTATGCGAATTTGACCCCTTCTGGGAGCCCGACAGCACTCCCCCTGGCCCGCCTCCAGGGCTATCGGTCGCGGCGGCCATGGCGGTTTCAGGGTAGCGCGCACTCACTTCCTGTTTGCGCCAACCCGGTTTACACGCGCCGACTTAATCCCGTCGCTGACCTGCGTCCACAAGGTCGCATGGTTTTACCCCCATGAAATTAAAACACAAAAAAACACCCACAAAAGGCCTGAACAAACACAGAACATGGTGCGTGCAGTGACCACTGATTGTCGTCTGCTAATACTTGTGTTAGAGGCCGTCCTGATATGAGCACAGATGTTGCTAGGTCGTACAACAACAACAACAACCTGTTGTGTTAGATTGTCTTCTGCTAATACTTGTGGTGTTGAATTGTCGTCTGCTAACAGTTATTGTGCTTAGATTTTCGTCTGCTAATACTTTTGTTTGGACTATCGTCTGCTTGCTAATGCCTGTTTGGATTGTCGTCTGCCACTGCCCAGGTCACGACCCAAGGTCTCATGACTCGGGGGGGGGGGGGGGAGTGGGGGATTGTGATGGCCGCCACCCCAACCGCCATTGGGCATAGCACGCATAGGTGCTTCTGGGAAAGGTTATTAATAGACTCCAAGTCCGAGGCGTTGATGATAATCACTTTCTTGGGTTGATTGACAGGTCTTCATGACGAGTGTCACCTCCCTCCTCCAGGAAGTGACACCGACACAGAGGTAGGTGTCTTACCCTAGCGTTGTCATGGTGACACTACCATACTCCAGTTGCTCAAGGTAGGGTCACGGGCTTCATTCACTCACACCTGAGTGTCACACCTGAGTGTCACACCTGTGTGTATCGGCTTCTCCAGGCAGTGTGACACTGACAGTGTCTCCCCCTGGTGGTGCGCGCGGTCATCCTCCAGGGTCCGCCAGTCGTGGTGACACCTAGTGGCCAGTTGCAAGGGTCGCGGTCCTGAGAAAGGGAGTGAAGATTGTGAGTGGGTGTGGGAGAGCTGTAACGCACACCGCGTCAGGTTTCAATTAACCCAATTAATGTGCTGGTATTTCACTCAAATCCACACCAGGCATCGCGGTTGGAGTGTGAAAATTGCAATATTGATCAAAACAAAGCGCCTGCTGTTCCCGGTTGAATTCACACCACTAGAAGGAGGCGTGAA
This sequence comes from Branchipolynoe longqiensis, assembly GCA_030323885.1. Classification (NCBI taxonomy): domain Eukaryota; kingdom Metazoa; phylum Annelida; class Polychaeta; order Phyllodocida; family Polynoidae; genus Branchipolynoe; species Branchipolynoe longqiensis. The sequence continues at coordinate 132,523,403 of CM059186.1, forward strand.
CCACCCGTACCAGCACCCCCACCTACAGTTGTAAGGAGGCAGACACTAGTAGTAATGGTATTGTGATCGTGAAACCGTAGACGGGACTTGGGTAGGTAGGTGTGGGCGGGGGTGGGGGTGGGGGGAGTGTAGTATTCAGTCAACAGCGGGGGGTTGGGGGAGGGGGGGGGGGGGGCGAGGGTGATCAAAGAGTGGTCTCAGGCGGCCATCATCAGCGTGTTGGGGGGTTGGAGGGGTTGGAGGGGGCCATGCTCCTCCCCATTACAACTCCCGCCGTCTCCCTACAACTCACAAGGCGAGCTGCTCACCCGGCCCGGGCACCATCAGCTCCCCCCTCCACAAGAGCTGCTCGCCGCCGCCGCTAGAGGGCGGGCCGTGCTCCCACAGTAGAAGGGGGTGGGAGGCGGTGGAAGCGTCGGAAGATGGGGGGGAGGGGAGGGAGGGAGGGGAGAAGGGGGAAGGAGGGGAGGGAGGGAGGCAGGCAGGCAGGGAGGGAGGCAGGGAGGGAGGGGAGGGAGGGAGGGAGGATGGGAGGGAGGGAGGGGGGAGGGAGGGAGGGAGGGAGGGAGCGATGGGGGGGTGGAGCGAGGGAGGGAGTGAGGGAGGGAGGGAGGGAGGGAGGGAGGGAGGGGGGAGATTACAGACAGAACAGACTCAACACGGCATGTCACTGTCAACGACGCCGGATGAGAAGAGATCGCGTAGGGGAAGGGGGGGGGGGGGTGGAGAGGAGGGGGAGGAGAGGGGGGAGGGGGAAGAGGAGGTGGAGAAGATGATAAACAGCAAACGAAGCGTAGGTCAATATCGCGCTTTTCAAATAAAGCCGCCCGTGGACCTCATCGTTTATAGCTTTAGTTTTATGCCCAAGAGGGGGCGCCCCGAATGTGATACGGTTTGTTTCTATTATATTTCTATTATATTGAACAATTTATATATACTATATATATACACACACTATATACATATATATTATGTTCTAAACAAACAAATATCCCGGGTGTAATATTACAGCAGTAGTGACGCCGCCCAGGGACCGGAAGTGGGCGGCCGCTACCGGAAGTAGAAAGGGGCGTTATGGAGGGATGCGTGTAGAGGATAGAGGTGAATCGCCCGTGTGTACGAAGGTGGTAGTTTGCGTTACTCCTCTACTACCATCATCATCACAATCATCATCATCATCATTATCATCTCCACGTTGGTCCAGAATAAAACACAAGTTGCGGCCTGTAAATGCAATGTGCGTTTGCGCACAAACACCCTACTCCAGTACAGCCTCCACGGCGTCTCACCAGAGTGTGTGCGTGTGTGAGTGAGTGAGAGATGGGGAGAGAGAGAGACAGAGACATGGGGAGAGAGAGATGGGGAGAGACTGCTGCTGCCCTGCACTGCTCCGCTCGTCCAGCCCCGGATGCGGGTGGTGGGGGTGGGGGGCTGCCCCCGGCCGCGCCCACAGAGCGCCCTCTAGGGGCGGGTGTAATTACAGAGCGAGCATTTTACAGATCATTCCAATTTCCCGCCACCGTCTCCCTAGCGATTCCCCGACGATAAACTGATCGGACCCACTTTTACTCCAGGGGAGGGCCGCCTTGGTCTTCTGGGCAGTGTGTGTGTGTGGGGGGGGGGGGGGGGGGAGGTGGGGGGATGGTTCTCCTCCCTCCTTCCCGCCTTCCTCTTTCAGCCCTCCAGGGGGCGTTGTGGTAGCTGCAGTAGTGCCCAGTCAGTCAGTCAGTCAGTGAGGCCTCACCCCGATCAACACGGCACTTTAATTGGAGCGATAATCAATGTGCAAATGGTGTTTTCACTCAAATGTGACTGCATTACCTTTCTTCTTATCACGCTTCCCCCACGTGGTGGGTAGGTGGGTGGGTGGGTGTGGGCGGGGCAGCGGCACAACGGACCAGCCACCACCCACGTTTCCAGGGCCCCAAATTAAACCACCAGAAATAACCACTTTGAAAGGCCTGTCCTTCCTCTTTTGTGATGTGGGGGGGGGGGGGGGGGGGGGGGGAGGGGGGAGAGATAGGGAGGGGGGTTAATACAACATGGGATGGGGATGGTGAATGTGTAGTATGTACACGCCCTTATACACAACACCCTAGGGTATGAGCAAGCAACATCTCCTAACGCTGAGTTGTATGTGAGTGAGAGCAGTGTGTGAGAGCCGGATTGTGTACATGTGTATGTGTAGGGGTGTGTGGGTGTGGGAGGAGGTTGTTACTGAGGGATGGCCGACCTGTTCCCCGCACTCCGCTCATACAAAGCGGATCCCTGCCATACCGGAAGTACCGGGCGGGGGCCACTGCGAGGACACGCTGACCCACGTGACCAATCACAGACAGGTGTATAATTAGCACAACGCTCGTGGTGGGAGGGAGGGGGGGGGGGGCAGGGAGGGCTGTTTTCGGCCGGCAGAGAATTGAATTAATTACACGGCTGTTGATGCTGTTCAATGGCAAGTCTCAATGTTGGCGTGATGGACTAGTGGTTAGAGTGTTCGCGTTGTGAATATAAGAATCCAGGCCGTGTCAATGTTCTTTTTTTTTTTAAACACCCACACTATACGCTACCTAGCCTTCTACTGCATTGACGGTTAGTTAATTGGCTGGTTAGTTAATTGGCGGTTTAGTTAATTGGCTGGATAGTTAATTGGCTGGTTAGTTAATTGGTTGGCTTTGCATCACGGACAATAGCCGTGAGGTGGGTGTATCGCATCATTGTTCTCGATGGCATGGCATCCCAGTGGCGGCAGCACTATAAAGTCAGCTGTCACAAAAGCGGTGGCACCAAAAAGAGAGAGAGTCCGAGAGAGTCCCTTGCCGGGTAGTGTGATTAACAATGGAAAAAATAATTAAAAACCACACGAGCAAACAAAGCTGCATCAGTTCGGGTTGTCGGTGTGTGAGGGTGGGGAGGAGAGAGAGAGAGAGGTGTGTGCATTGATGGTGGGGGGGGGGGGGTGATGGCCTGGATGACAACAAAAGTCCAACAAGAGCTTTCAAGGCCCTGTTAAATGTCCACCCAGGCCCCGGGTGCCCGGCTGTAGGCAGAGGCTGGCCGGCCAACCCGGATCGCCCCTCCACGTGATCCCTTCTAGATCCAACACCTCAAACAGGTGCAGCCTGTCCACCGGTCAGGGGGTCAAGGGTCAGGCTTCACTTGGATACAACACCTTGTATTGTGAGTGCGTGCAACTCACGACGTTGCTTCTTAACTGTTTAATTCCGTTAGATATTATAATAGATATATATATATATATATAAATATAAACCAAATATAACAAAGTCGTAGGGGAAGTGGGAGCGAGCTTGCCAGTTCCGGTTCTGTGTGCTTGGCCTACTGGGTAATAATATATCAGAGCTCGCAGGACGGGCTGCTGTGGGTGTGTCGGCAGGGTTGGGGAACGGCTGGTGTGTGTGTGTGGGTGTGGGGAATTCAGTCGGCATGAACTGAAGGCTGGTACTGGGAGGGGAGGAAGGAAGGAAGACACGACTGCTCGACCCGCCCCCAGGTGGCGTATGGCCGCGCCACACCGCTCTAGTGACGTCACACACCTCCTAGCCCTCGTCTCCCGTGTGATCAGCTGCAGGAGGCTGGCGTCCTCCCACGGGCATGCGCGCGGTAACTAGCTCTAATCAGCTGAGACGCCGTCCTCCCCTTTACGGCCGGCCTTACATGTTGTCAGGACGTAAAACTCCAACAACTGGTCTCACACTGGTCGGCGCCGGGAAGCTTCTCACTGTGGGGGAGTAGAGTGGAGTAGACTTCGTTGTGTAAACTCAGGTCCTCGTGAAGGCCGGATGGATAGAAGTCCCAGCCAGAAACACGTGGTGCACACGTGGTGCACACGTGGTGCACACGTGGTGCACAAGTGGTGCACACGCGGTGTGTCACTGACAGGGTGACGTGTGCTACAGTCCAACCACCGTCAATCAGACACCACGTGGTGCAGTCAGTCAATGTGATACAGAAACGATGTGATGCAGTCAGTGTAATACAGACATCATGTTATGACGTCATTGTGACACAAACATCATATGATACAGACACGACGTGGTGCAGTGTGATGCATACATCACGTGATGACGCCAGTGTGGTTGCTTTGTCCGTTACGCCTTACCAATTTCAAAGAAAGTATACGCTACTTCACAATTCTCTTAATTCTATGGATTTTTGTTGTTGCTATACCAACAAGTTTGATGAAGAACTGCTCACAATCGTCCAGTTTTTGAAAGTCAGACTTCAACTGGAGAGCAGATTTCCACCAGGACAGCATTCACTACTAGTACTAGTCACATCCCGTGGTGCAGTACAACAGTCCCACAACACCATCCAGACGCAGTATCTTTATGCAGTACAGTCTTGTGTAACGCCATCTAGATGCAGTACAGCAGTCTTGTAACACCGTCTACATGCAATCCAAGTCTCGTAATCCCGTATGTATGGGGTTCAACAGTCTTGTAACATTGGTTATATGCAGTACAACAGTCCTGTAACCCCATCTATACATGACACAACAGTCTGGTAACGGCCTCTATGCGGGAGACAACAGTCTTGTAATCCTGTGTGTATACAGTACAACAGTCTTGTAATCCTGTCTATATGCAGTTCAACAGTTTTGCAACACTGGTTATATGCAGTACAACAGTCCTGTAACCCTGTCTATATGTGACACAACAGTCTGGTAATGCCCTCTATGCGTGAGACAACAGTCTTGTAATCCTGTGTATATACAGTACAACAGTCTTGTAATCCTGTCTATATGCGGTTCAACAGACTTGTAACACTGGTTATATGCAGTACAACAGTCCTGTAACCCCATCTATATGTGACACAACAGTCGGGTAACACCCGCTATACTTGATACAACAGTCTTGTAATCCCATCTATATGCAGTACGACAGTCCTGTAACCCCGTCTATAGGTGACACAACAGTCAGGTAACACCCCCTATACCTGATACAACAGTCTTGTAATCCCATCTATATGCAGTACGACAATCCTGTAACCTCGTCTATACGTGACACAACAGTCGGGTAACGGCCTCTATGCGTGATACAACCGTCTGGTAACGGTCTCTATGCGTGATACAACATTGAGGTGACACAGTCCCCGTGTGTGCGGTAGGTACACTGGCCGTGGTGCCGTGTGCAATTCAGGAGCACCGGAAGCCGGTGTAGACTCACTGGTGCTGGGTCGGTTTGACCTGACCCGACCTGACCCGACCTGACTCGACCTGTCCAGAGCTGGCGTATTAATTCCGGCTGGCGAATTGCCGGCCGCTGCTGGCGCCACCTAGTGGCGGCCTACGACAACTCCCTGACGGGGGCACACACGGCTACAGCCGGCCGGCCTCCCTGCCTGCCCAGGCCCCGGTGAGGGCCGCGCGCGGGAATCATAATCTAGGCGGAATTAAATATTAAATAAGTCCCCCTCAGGGACACTTTAAAACACAACTAGCGTGACACTAATGGGCAACAGGAGCGTCTATCCATTCAGTTGGGAGACTGATTAGAAAGAAAGATGTGTGTGTGTGAGGTTTGTGTGGTAGTGGGTGCGGACTCAGCCAGGATGAGTGATGGTTCTCCTCAGAGTCAGATAAACAAAACAGTTAGCAATGGTAAGCAATACCAATTAGTAAGCAGGTAGGACAGTTGGCTGGCTAAGCACAATGTGTGTGACTGCAGCAGACACAGACAGTCCAGCTGCACTCCTGTCTGGTGAGAGCAGCTCTAAATAACACACTGCCAGCATGTTCGCCTTCACACCGTGAGGTCAGCACACCTATATATAGATAGACAGATAGATAGATAGATAGATAGATAGACATATAGATATATATATAGCTAGATATATAGATATATATATATATAGATAGATAGAGAGAGATACCACACTGATAAGACACCCAGCCCTTATAAAGAGCAGCTCTGAGAGCAGTTGGGCTGCGACTCCAGGTCTATGGGAAGAGAATTGTGTGTGTGTGGGGGGGGGGGGGGTAGATAGAATGTGTGGGGGGGGGGCAGGGGTAGGAGGTGCTTTGTCTTATCACTTGCTCCAGTTGATATTCACCCACCAAGTGATGTAGATAATTCACCACACAAGGCGCGCTGGGATCCACACAGGCCATGTGTCGACAAAGCAGAGTGTGCGTGGTTGGGAGTGGGGGTTGGGGGGGGGGGGAGGGGAGTGGGGGAGGTGCTCAGAGCATGAGCTGATCCATTGCCAGACAGTGGACAGCAGCGGTACAGAACCGACTCCCCAGTGGATGCGTGCACACACACACTCACATACACAGTCACAGTGTCGGTTTGTTGTTGTGGTGACACCGTCAATACTAGTGACAGCCCTTGGTGTTTGTGACGGCACTAAATGCTAGCAGAAGGAACGCTTAATTCCAATGACAGCGCTTAATATTGCTAACTGTGCTTAATAGGCTTGTGACAAGCCTCAATTCCAGTGACAACACACAATCCGAGTGGCAGCGCTTAATTCCAGTGACAGCGCTTAATATTATTGGCAGTGTGTAATATTGCCAGTGACAGCACTTAATTCCAGTGACAGTGCTTAATTTTTGTGACAGTACATGAAGTTAACTTAATTTCAGTGTTGGTACATATTACTGATAGCGCTTACTTTCAGTGACAGTACATAATACTAGTGACAGTGCTTAATTCCAGTGTTGGTATTACTGATAACACTTATTTCAGTGACAGTGCTTAATTCCATTGTTGGCACCTATTCCTGATAGCGCTTAATTTCAGTGACACTACATAATACGAGTGACAGCGCTTAATTCCACTGACAAAACACAATAAAGCATCTAATTCCAGTGACAGCACACAATACTAATGGCAGCACTTAATTTCATTTCCAGTGACTGGGCTTACTGTTTGTAACAGTGCTTAATGTCCGTGACACTGCTTAATGTCCGTGACAGTACTTGATGTTAGTGACAGTAGCAGCTGTATTATATATTTTCTATCCACTACACACTGAGTCACTGTAGAGAAGCTTCATCTATATTCACCACAGGCTGTGTTATTATCGGGCCCGTCCTGGTGGTACCGCCGTACAATACCTCCTCCTCCTCTGCGCCCTGCACGTACACCTCCTCCTGTGTCCGGGTGTGCGCACTTCCCCCTGGTGGCGATCACAACGCCAGTCCTCCAGGTTCGCCTCTTCCCGGCATGCACCGCGCGGTCCTACCGGATGTCAGTTTTAACCTGCCGCGTCCGCGCGTTCCCCGACCACCCGGCTCGGCCTCCCGGTCTCTCGTCTACGTCGCGCCGGCCCCCCGGGGCCTGCAGCTCCCACACGCCGCCCACTATATATGTGTGTCACCCTCTCCGGGCCGTGCCACCACGGTGGCGCCGCCTGGTGGCGGTGGGAGAGCGCCAGCCGGCCGCTTCGGTACACACATATGGAGGAGGGGGGCTCCTCCGCCGGAACCAGCGGTCTGCTGTCACAATGGGCTGGCCGCCCAACTACCTACCTCCACTTCTTTCTCCTGCTGCCTTCAGCCGCCACCACACCATCCAGGGAGCCCTGTATGCGTGCGGGTGTGGGTGGGTGTGAGGGGGTTGGTTGGTGGTGTTGGGGTATAGTTCCATGCACAACGCTTCCGGTCTTCCAAGTGGACTTGTCTCTCCCAGCAAGCCTCGTTCTCGTTCTCTTACTCTCTCTGTGTGACAGATTATATATATTATATAGTCTCTCTGTGACAGAATGTTATATCTCTCTCTGTGGCAGATTGTCCCTCTCAGGCAGGCAGGCAGGCAGATCGCTGCCTGGTTTTGGTGAAAGCCCGGGGCAGAGTCCACAGCGTGCCGGGAAGGTGGTTGGGGAGTGGTGGAGTGGTGGAGTGGTGGAGTGGCGCGGGTGTGCGTGTGTATGTGGTGTGTGTGTGCATGTGCATGAGTGTGTGTGTAACGTGGAGGGAATAGAGCAATAGCTCCACTAGAACACCACCACCGCACTCTCTAGCCTGATGCCACCGCCACCGCCATCACCACCGACACTACCACAGCCAGCACCACCAGCACCACCGTCACTATAGGCCGGAGCCACCGCCGCCTGCCGGCGCTCCATGACTGACACGACCGAGCACTAGGGCCGGCCGGCCGGCCAGCCAGCTCCCCCCGGTCAGCCCGTTGTCAGTCGGGGTGACGGGCGCGCACACACGGGCACGGGGCGCCCGGGCACGGGTAGATTCTCAGCCTCGCCTCGGCTCGGCTCGGACCCGGCACTCCTCCGTCGGTCTGCTCGGCTGCAACCACCAGGTCCTCCCCATTCACTCAGTGTAGCAGTGTAGCAGTGTAGGAGGAGGGTCTGTGTGTTTGTCTGTGTCTGTGTATGACAGTGTGTGTGGCAGTGAGAGAGTGAGTGAGTGAGTGTGTGAGTAAGTGTGTGTGTGCGTGTGCGTGTGCGTGTGCGTGTGTGCGTAGCAATGTGGGGCTGGGGTGGCTGGGGTGGGTGTGGGTGGGTGACGGGAGGGTGAGCAGTGGCTCCCTCTGGCGGCTGTCTCCTGTTGGGCGGGCTTCTGCTACTGCTGCTGCTGCTTCGTTTCTGCTTCTGCTGCTTCTGCTGCTGCTGCTGCTGCTTCTGCTGCTGCTGCTGCTGCTGCTGCTGCTGTTGCTGCTGCTTCTGCTGCCTCAGCTGCTTCCGCTGCCTCAGCTGCTTCTGGAGCCTACTTGTACTGGTCGCTGTGTGTGTCTGCGCAGAGCAGCAGCAAGCGTGGACAGAATACTAATGCCCCCCCCCCCCAATCACCACCATCTGCTGCTGCAGCTGCTGCACACTCTCCCTTCCACACACAGCCGTATTAGACCCAACAGCAGCAGAGCCCAGTTCACCCGCCTCCTCCAAACGTCAATATCTCACAGTCCCTGCCTCCCCGCCCCTCCTGGCCCCTCCCCTCTCTGTACCCCCCCCCCCCCGCCCCCTCCCGACTGCCTCCCCCACCACCAGCTGGTTCCTCCGCACCCCATCCCACCCAACCCCCATTGCCTTGCCATCACAGCACTCCTGATGCATCCCACTCCCCCTCCTCCCTTCCCATCCCTCCCCGCCCACCTGCCTCCTATTATGTGCGATGCTTTCCCCTCATCACGTTCCTGCCTCCCCCCCCCCTTTCCAACCCTTGCCTCCGCAAAAACTGCTTGTTTCTGTCCGCCCCACCTCTACATTTCTCTACATTTCTCTACCTACCCCGCCCTCACTGCCCCTTTACTCCTGTTTCTCCCTCACCTCCGCCGCCCCCCCCCTGGCTCCCCCCCCCCCCCAGCCCCCACTCCACTCTGCCCACCTCTTCCTTCAGTTGCCTTGTTTCTCACGAATCCCTCCCATACCGAATGCCTTTCCCCTCTCCTCTGTTCCTTCTTTCTTTCAGGCCCTCCCCAATACCCAATGCCTCTCCCTGTCCTCTTTCTTTCTCTCTACACCGACCAATATCCAAGGCCTCCCCCCTCCATGTCCTCTTTCTTTCTCTCTACACCCCCCCCCCCCCACCCCCCCACACACACAATATCCAAAGCCTTCTCCTTTCATCCTTGTTTCTCTCTGCCCCCACCCAATACCCAATACCCAATGCCTATCCCATCTCCTCTCCTTGTTTCTCTTTAACCCCTCCCCCCAATACCCAATGACTCTCTCGCTCTCCTGTCCTCTTTATTTCTCTCTACCCCCCCCCCCCCCCCCAATAGCCAATGTTTCCTCTTTGTTTCTTTCTACACTCCCCCCTACCCATTATCTGTCCCTTCTCCTCAGTTCCTTGTTTCTCTCTACCCCTCCCCCACACAAATACCCAATGCCTCTCCCCTCCCTTATTATCCTAACCCTTCATGCTTCCCCTCTCTCCGTTGCACTCCCACACACACACACACACACACACACACACACACCTTCCCTCCACACACTCCCCCCCCCCCCCCTTCTCCCCCCATGGCAGCCGCTCCACCACGGTGTGCCCGCTGTAACCAAACGTGCCTTGGGGCGGAGATCGATGAGTCTCCTGCCCACACAAGTTGGCACAGGTCACGGCCAGTAGGACACAGGACATAGCATAGACGCTCTATCCGGAACAACAGGTCGTGGGTGCCACTATCCACACGAGGTGAACCAGGCAGACAAGCGCATCAGATACTAGGTAGACCCCAATACATGCCACCTTAGACGGGGGACCAGGAGGATAAAGAGCTCTGAGGGCACCAGGCAGACCCAATATATGCCAGTTTAGACAGGTGACCAGGAGGATAGTGAGCTCTCAAGGACACCAGGCAGACCGAATACATGCCAGCTTAGACAGGGGACCAGGAGGATAGAGAGCTCTCAAGGGCACCAGGCAGAGCCAATACATGCCAGGTTAGACAGGGGACCAGGAGGATAGAGAACTATCAAGGGCACCAGGCAGACCCAATACATGATAGATTAGACAGGGGACCAGGAGGATAGAGAACTCTCAAGGGCACCAGGCAGAGCGAAGACATGCCAGGTTAGACAGGGGACCAGGAGGATAGAGAGTTCTAAAGGGCACCAGGCAGAGCCAATACATGCCAGGTTAGACAGGGGACCAGGAGGATAGAGAACTATCAAGGGCACCAGGCAGACCCAATAGAGGATAGTTTAGACAAGGGACCAGGGGCCATATGCAGGAGTCAGTGTTAGCGGGGTTTGGTGTTACAGCCTGATACCGTTTAGCTTTCACCGAGTCGGGGAACTGTGTCAAGTCGTATGCAGGAACGGGTAACACTTTCATTTTAGCTAAACCTGAATTTATTTATAGATTTGGGAAATGCCTCTGCATATGTACCCATATTTTAGGCTTATATATATTAAATGCTGTCATATTTAACAGAATTAAATACGCAATAAGTGAAATTTGAGGAATTTAACCCTAAATTCGAAGCGTTATTAACGCTGCCTCCGTAACGGCGGCGATATTAATATTTATATTTTCGAATCGACGAGCGTAAAGTAAACAAATCGCTAATACATTGCCGCCAGTATGGAAAGCGACGTTGATGCGGCGGCGGCGGCGGCGGCGGCGGCGGCGGCGATTTGTTTACTTTACGTTCGTCGATTCGAAAATATAACTATTAATATCGCCGCCAATGCGGCGCTAGCCTTAGTAACGCTTCTGATTTAGGGTTAAATTGATAAAATTTCACTTATTGCATATGTAATTCTGTTAAATATGACAGCATTGAATAGATTTGGGCACAACCTTACGCTAACACCGCCCTTAAACGTCCTATGAAACGGGGTTAGTGTCGCGGACCTTAAACGCGCGGTGTTACCGTAACACTGCCTCCTGCATACCGACTTTTCGGCGCTAAACCAGAAATCCTGTGTAAACGCGTTTTGGCTCGCTAACACTGCTTCCTGCATATGGCCCTTGAAGGCACTATATACATGAGGTTGGCTAGGGGAGCAGTGAACAGAAGGCTCTATACACGCAAGCTTAAACAAGCGGACCAGGACAGAAAGCTCTATACACACAAGGTTAGACAGGGGGACCATGATGACAGAAGGGTATATACACACGAGGTTAGACGGGGGACCAGGATGACAGAAGTATCTATGCACATTAGGTTAGCCAGGGGGACCAAGTGGACAGAAGGCTCTATACACACAAGGTTAGATGATCAGGGGGTCCATGTTAGACAAGTGGACTCGGATGAGAGAAGGATCTATACACACGAGGTCGGATGGCTGACCAGGTGGACAGTAGACTCGATACAATGTGATTTTAATAATGGCAAGCGCCAGGCTAGGTAGCGACAAGTGTGTAACGTCTTCGGTTTGAATCAGTTGGGATCAATCTCCCATGCAGGAAGTGGAGCAGGAAACCAATAGCCCATTCCACTTGGTCTGCGAAGGGTTTAAGCAGCTATGGCTATAGATTTCAACCCTCATTAATCCAGCCTACTTTGTTCCCAGCACCCAATATCAGATTATTGAGATTGTCAACCCTCATTAATCCAGCCTACATTGTTCCCAGCACCCAATATCAGATTATCGAGATTGTCAACCCTCATTAATCCAGCCTACTTTCTTCCCAGCACCCAATGTCAGATAATCGAGACTCAACCCTCATTAACACGGACTACTTTGTTCCCAGCACCCAATATCAGGTTATCGAGACTCAACTCTCATTAACTCAGCCTACTTTGTTCCCAGCACCTAATATCAGATTATCGAGATTGTCAACCCTCAATAATCCAGCCTACTTTGTTCCCAGCACCGAATATCAGATTATCAAGACTGTAAACTCTCATTAATCCAGCCTACTTTGTTCCCGGTATACAAAGTCAGATTTACCGAGATTGTTGGATAAACGAGAGGAATAAAATCAAAGGCAGCAATCTGTTTCATGGATGTTTAGTTGGATAGTGCAATTTCCGGATTAAACATGGTCAAATTAAAGAGGATTGATTGAATATGTGAAATATAATGTATTATGTGATATAACTTGGCAGAGCTATATCGCTTGTATTTATTTACCTTGAAATATATATTGTTTAATATGTTCTTTATTAAAGATGTTTGTCAATGGAGCTCTTTCCACTACCCATCTTACAGTTTCAGCTGCTACATGGCAAGACCTTTTTGTTCTTCTTAGAAAAGAAAACGTACAGTGTAAATGTAATCAATGCATAATCGGGGTCAAATAGGGGTTATGCAGTAGTAGAACTTGAATACATAGGATCGAATCTAGAGAAGTGTTTTGGTTTTAAAGATTGGATGCTTTCATCACATTATACACTTAGCACAAAAGAGCTTCAGTATTTGGCAGTCGTCATCAATATTTGTTTGTTGCTATTTTACGCCCTAGCAACATCAAAGGTCATATCAGGGTGGTCATTGGCTAGTGACAGTGCACACTCATGACGACTTTATATTGCTGCCCAACACTCGGGATGATTTATAGCACATGTGCCCAATTAGATTCACCAATCAGTGTGTCATTGACTATCAATATCAATGCGATCAAAAACTAAAGTTGAATTCAATCCCAATTCTATTAAGGCTCATTGAGCAGCCAGCAAAAGCCAAATCATGTGACCTCATTTCACGGCGCATGCTCCAACCAGTTTTCTACCAGGTACAAATACCGTGATGTAATTATCAGACGCTACAGGTTTTGAGAAATGATGTTAAAGCAGATATCAAAAGCGAACTTTATTGAAGATCCAGTCATCTGATTTTAAAATCGTGTCTGCTCCTTGCGTGAATGCCCCTTGCATCTCAAAGGAACTTATATATCCTAGAAATGTCAACTATATTTAGGCCAGATGGCCAAATGAGTTAGAGCGTCTGTATCCCGTTGTAAAATTTCCCGATAATTGAGACATTGGTTAAAGGCCCTGTCACACTACGACGTTTCTCCCGGCGCGCCGGCAACGCGCAAAATATTTGCAACCCGTCGAGAAACGTCAAACTTTTCGGCGTTTCGGGGGGTAGTTGGACGGGCGGCAGCGTGTTGGTAGCGTGATCATAGCGTGTTATTAGCGCGCCGCCAACGCGTTTAGACGCGCGGCAGAACAGCATGTCAACGTCCCGCCAGCGGGTTCCCAACGTGCATTCGGTGTGTTGTCAGCGCGCTGTCGGCGCGTTGACGGCGCGTTGGTGTCGTGTTAGTACCGTGTCAACGCGTACATACCCGCCAGCAACACGTTAGGACGCGCCCGCAGCGCGTCCACACCGCGCGGCAAAAGCATCCAGGCGCGCCGGCAACACGTCCAACGCGCCGAAAAACGCTGGAGCAACGCCAATGGCGCGCCCACAACACGTCGATGGGACGTTCCCGACGCGCCGACGGAACGCTCGCATTTTGGGGGAAAAAAAGCCAACGTTAACCCACGTTGATCAACGTCCTGCCAGCGTCCCGCCGGCGCACCGCCAACGGGTGTCGACATGTTGCTAACGCGTCTGTAACGCGCCCCCCAAAATGCTGCCGTGCGTTGTGGCCCGTCGAAAGTTTTGTGCAAGCACAAAACCTCGACATGGCCCGACGCGCGCCGACGTGTCCATTCACACGTTGCTATGTACCGACGCGCCCGTAACGCGCCGGTAACGTACCGGACGTGTACCGACGGTTCTCCCAAAAATGGAACACGTCGCCACGCGCCGAAGCGCGTTCATGAGAAACATCGTAGTGTGACAGGGCCTTAAGGTTTGAACTATTCTATAATAAATTGCAAATGGTCTATATAATGGTAAATGGTATGTAAAACCAAAGGCATATAAGGTATATGTGGTGTTGGTCATCCATTACTGCTTTGAGATAGAAATTGTGTATTATATTAGATAGTGTGAGAGGGGCACTTCTTGAAATGTACAGAGTCTTTGGAGCTCTGGGCCCGTATGCAGGAGTCGGTGATAGTGGCTTTTGGTGTTACAGCCTATTACCGGTTAGCTATCGCCGACGTCGGGAACTGTGTCAAGTCGTATGCAGGAGCGCGTAACACTTTCATTATAGCTAAACGTGAATATATTTATAGATTTGGGAAATCCCTCTGCGTCTGTACCCATATATTAGGCTTAATTCTATTCAATGCGACCATATTTAACAGAATTAGATATGCAATAAGTGAAATTTATTCAAATTAACCCTAAATATGAAGCGTTATTAAGGCTACTGCCGCATTGGCGGCGATATTAATGGTTATATTTTCGAATCGACGAGCGTAGGGTAAACAAACCGCCGCCGCCCCCAGTATGGAAAGCGATGTCGATGCGGCAGCGGCGATTTGTTTACTTTACGTTCGTCGATTCGAAAATAAAACTATTAATATCGCCGCCAATGCGGCGGTAGCCTTAATAACGCTTCGAATTTAGGGTTAAATTGATAAAAAAATTCACTTACTGTGTATGTAATTCTGTGAAATATGACAGCATTGAATAGATTTGGGCCTAATAAACTCGCTAAACCTAATATTTTTTAGGGGTAAGGTAACACCGGTTAAGCCTTTGGTGTTAGGCCTAACACTGACTCGTGCATACCATTTTTCGCCGCTAAACCGGAATTCCCGCCAAACACCGTTTTTCCTCGCTAACACTGACTCCTGCATACGGCCCCTGCTCACATACCCCCCCCCCCACCCCCCCCAAGTGAAATTTACGGATCACTGCACACCCAGACACAACAGGGCACTGTAGACATAAAACAGCCAAGGCTTGGATACAAGCCTATTGAATGTTCATTGGTTGATATAAGAATGCCTGTTGCTGATTGGAGGGATTGATCAGGTGTGTACAGCCATCTTGGATTCTAAAACCTATATATAAATAATAAAATAAGCAAGCTCCTTCTGGTTCCTTCTGCACACTCTATATCTTGCCTTCCTTCTCTATACTTGCCTGTAGTGATTTCCTATTTAGCCTGCCAACACAACCACAGCTGCCGGCTGTCGACTTTACACTGTGTTGGTAGATCGTGGGTTCGAACCCTGGTCGAGTCAAACCAATGACTTAAAATTTTATACTTGTCGCTGCCTAGCCAGGTTCTCGGCATTATTAGGATAGGGCAAGGACTGGTTGGCTCAGTGTCAGGATAATGTGATTGAGTGGGATATCACGTCATTGTGCTGGTGGACTGATCTTACAGTGGGGCAGCACTATAAAGTCGCCATGAGTGTGCACTGTCACCCATCTTGAAATGACCTTAGGTGTTGCTAGGACGTAAACCAACAACAAACAAAACGCCAACTATAATTAAACTGGACAGTCCAAGGAAAACAATTTTTAAATCCAAAACATTAACCTAGATTTGATACTAAAAATCGAACTTTGGTTAAATATTTATTGCTGCATAGATGGAATACTAACTCAATTTAAAGTTGCATATTCCGATGGTCTTGAGTTTCTGTCATTTAAAAAAAAAGATAAATATATTAGGTTGATCGTTTTTTTTTCAATATAAAGTAACTTTGATTTTCAATGGTTAACTTTGGAGATATATTTGAAGGCCAAACATGCGAACTTAATTTTGGTCAAAACTCTGACACCATCAACTTCAACAGTAGAATCAAATTTAGATAAGTGCTTTGGTTAAATTTTGTTGATGCTTTCATGGGACTATGCAGCTTTAATGGAACCTTTAATAGAACCTGAAGCCTATAATGTCCAGTATTTTGCCACGTGTGCACAATTACTCAAAGACGGCAGGCTGGTACTTTCTTAGAAGATGACTGCTTTTTAAATGGCAGAGGTGTGCTTGTTTTTAATACCCCTCCATTAGAGATTGATTGAGTAGGGTCCTACATCCTAACAACATTTAAGGTTCTATGTAGGTAGTTACAGACTTGTGGCGGTGTGCTGTTGTCCTGCTGGTGGTACCGGGATGCAAAATCGCACTCAATATCCCGCTCAGTGCCACATTATCCTTGCACTAAGCCAACCGGTGCTCACTATATCCTAGCAATGCAGAATCCCGATTCCTAGTGGTTTAATGTCATGTCAGGGTTGCCAATATTGATAAATAAAAAATCGGAAAAATCTTAAGGGATGTTATATTGGGAGGTATCCCGGTAGTCCCCCAGAAAAAATCCAAATCTTAGCTACTCTGTGGTGCATTTTGGACACAATAAAAAGTGTAAACTTGATATAATTTTTTAAAAGGAAAAAAAAAGAAGATCGGTGTAAGGTGATGATGGGAACATGAAATATTGTACACCTTATGCGGAAACCATAAAGGTTGGCAACCCTGCCATGTCAGCAGCAAGGGCCATATTCACGGCAAAAACTTAGTACAATAATAGTATTTATTCTGTCAGTTTTGCTAATCACATTTAGATTCCTACATTGAAATTCACACAAAAGTCTTGACCGGTCAGATTTGTGTAAAATGACAGCAACAAAAATTATCCCCAATGCAGTTTGAAGTGGCTAAATTTGTGTCAAATGACAGCAAAGAAAAAAGTATCTCCAATGCAATTTTGAAGTGGCTAAATTTGTGTCAAATGACAGCAAATTAAACTCACAAAATGGGTAAAATTACAGGAGGTAATAAGTATAAGCCTGGTGTGTTGAATCACAGGTGTGGTGGCAGCATCACAATTCAATTCACCAAATCCTTAGTTTGACACACCCAGGGATCGATCGCATGACCATACACATGAGAAGCGGATATGCCAACCACTTGTCCATCCCATCTGGTCTATGGGTGACAGAGAGGGTCGTCTGTGATGTCTCGCCATCCATCTCCCTAATGGAGATTCGGCATCCCTACATTAGAAGTGCCGTCTGCTCTATAACAATAGTCATGCTCCACGTTAAGTGGGAGTGGCTGCCCCTATCGACATTCACCGTAAAAACATATCAATATCCCACAAAAATAGTACCGCCCACTGCCACATGGCGCTGCGGCTGTCTGCGGACGCATCCAGTACTGACGTTTGCCCGAGTGGCAACAGCGCTAACAGTGACAACCTGTTTATGTCAAAATGGTCGGCACGGGAGCATGTCAAGGACAACAACGCAATTTGTCATTGGGAAAGGCAGCTTCTTATTGCGAAAGGCAGGTTGACATTGGTAAAGGCAGTTTGACGAGGGGAAACACAGCTTGCCATCTGTAAAGGCAGTTTGACATTGGTAAGGCTGTTTGACATCGGTAAAGGCAGGTTGACAACAGGAAACACAGCTTACCATCTGTAAAGGAAGTATGACATCAATAAAGGCAGGTTGATAAAGGTAAAGATAGTTTGTTATAAATAAAGGAAATGTGTAATTGCTAAAGGCAGTTTGACATCGGTGAAGGCCTTATATTACCCAATAGGGCAGTTTATGTTGCTAAAAGAAGTTTGACAAGGGAATAGGCAATGCATGATCCACAAAAGCAGCTTGTGATTGCTAAAGGCAGTTCTACATTAGCATAGGCATTGTATTACCCGCAAGGACAGCTTGTGATTGCTAAAGACAGTTTTACATTGACGAAGGCATTGTATTATTCACCAGGGCAGTTTGTGATTGCTAAAGGAAATTGTACATTGGTGAAGGCATTGCATTACCCACAAAGGCAGTTTGTGATTGCTAAAGGCAGTTTGACAATGG
The DNA here is from genome assembly GCA_030323885.1 of Branchipolynoe longqiensis. NCBI lineage: Eukaryota > Metazoa > Annelida > Polychaeta > Phyllodocida > Polynoidae > Branchipolynoe > Branchipolynoe longqiensis. The sequence continues at coordinate 132,541,454 of CM059186.1, forward strand.
CATAGGCATTGTATTATCTGTAAACGCAGCATGTGATTGCTAAAGGCAGTTTGAGATGGGTGAAGGAATTCTATTATCTGTAATGCCAGTTTATGATAGCTAAGGCAGTTTGACATCGATGAAGCCATTCTATTATCTGTAACATCAGTTTATGATAGGTAAAGGCAGTTAGACATCTGTGAAGGCATTCGATTATCTGTAACGCCAGTTTATGATAACTAAAGGCAGTTTGAAATCGGTGAAGGCATTCTATTACCTGTAACACTAGTTTATGATAGCTAAAGGCAGTTTGACATCAGTGAAGGCACTCTATTGTCTGTAATGCCAGTATATGATTGCCAAAGGCAGTTTGACATCGATGAAGGCATTGTATTATTTGTAATGACAGTTTATAATCGTTTAAACCTAAAGACAGTTTGGCATTGGTGAAGGCATTCTATTATCTGTCATGGGGGTGATGAAAATGGGAAATATTGCGCCTAGAGCGGGACTCGAACCCACATCTCTTTGCATTCCGGGCCAGTGTGCTAACCATTACACCACCTATGCTCCCTGATATCAACACACTCCCCACGCCTACCTGTATATGTGGTTACTTGCCTGAGAGGTCAGTGCAGACCATTACACTCGTCCCCCTGGAATTGTAAGTCTTGTAATGCTTACAATTACATACATACAGGTAATGCACTAACACATACATATACAGGGTAGGTTCAACAACCATACATCGCAAAGCTTGTACAGGATCCTGATCACGGCAACCAGTGTCGTGGGGGTGATGAAAATGGGAAATATTGCACCTAGAGCGGGACTCGAACCCACATCTCTTTGCATTCTGGGCCAGTGTGCTAACCATTACACCACCTAGGCTCCCTGATATCAACACACTCCCCACGCCTACCTGTATATGTGGTTACTTGCCTGAGAGGTCAGTGCAGACCACTACAATCTATAACACCAGTTTATGATAGCTAAGGCAGTTTGACACATATGAAGGCATTCTATTATCTGTAACACCAGTTTATGATAGCTAAAGGCAGTTTGACATCGGCGAAGGCATTCTATTATCCGTAACACCAGTTTATGATAGCAAAAGGCACCTTGACATTGGCTAAAGCAAGAACCAAGCCGTGTGTCGTGTGTTGTGTTGCGGTGTGTTCCTCCTAGCTGATTTTCCGCTGTGTGTCGTGTAATCAGCCCCTAAATACCAGACAACACAGCCATGTATGCCCTCCTGTTTTTTGGTGAAGCAATCAAAGACAACAATAGGCTGCTCCTCCCCGCCAGTCTAATCAGATTGCCCGGATGCAGCTGGTCTCCAGTGAGTGCGACGATAACACCATCATGGTGGTGTTTCACGTCATTACTCGGTGTCATTCAGAATAAGGCGTCTTTAATAACCGCTTAGATTGTTACAGAGCACACATGCTTTCTCACGGCTCTGTTCTCAGAGGCGGCCCGATGCTTTTATAGATCTATTTATGCGCAATTGCAGTTTAATGGGATAGTAAAAGGCAAATTAGCAGGACACTTCAGTGATGAGGGAATCGTGTATATAAAGATTGGTTGCTTGGTTGGTTATCGGAACTTTACGTCCTAGCAACATCTAAGATCATATCAGGATGGGTACCGACTTGTGACAGTGCACATTCATGGCGATTTTATAGTGCTACTCCACTGGGAAACCAGGCTGCTGGCACCATGATCTGATATCCCACTCAGTCACATTATCCTGACACTGAACCAACCAGTCCTTGCCCTATCCGAATAATGCTGAGCGCCTGGCTAGGTAGCGACAAGTATCAATTTTGTAAGTCATTGGTTTGACTCGAATGGGAATTGAACTCCCGATCTCCCGGACGGGAGGCCTGCGCTCTACCGAATCGTCCAGCACGCTCTACCGAATCGGTGTTTCAAGTTGAACAAACTACAAAGTGATATTGACTCTTGATAATTGCCAATAAGTAATGTTGTATTAGTCACATTACTGTTCCTTAAAGACCTTAGCTCAGCTGCTTATCCATCTCTTGTGTGAGTAAGTATATGCTTCTGACTTAAGCTGCGAACACACTGGACGTGTGCGCCGCGCGGGCGTCAAGTACAAGCGTGCGTCAAGCAGTTATCACGCGTAAATAGCTAACACACTGGACACGTCTACCACCCGTCTAATCAACCAACAACCAATCCACAACCAACCAACAACCAAACAACCAACCAACAACCAGCCAACAACCAATCAACCAACAACCAAACAACCAACAACCAAACAACCAACCAACAACCAACCAACAACCAATCCACAACCAACCAACCAACAACCAATCCACAACCAATCCACAACCAACAACCAACCAAGCAACAACCAACCAAGCAACAACCAAGCAAGAACCAAGCAACAACTAAGCAAGAACCAAACAACCAACCAACAAACAACCAACCAACAACCAATCCACAACCAACCAACCAACAACCAATCCACAACCAATCCACAACCAACCAACAACCAACCAAGTAACAACCAAGCAACAACCAAGCAACAACCAACCAACCAACAACCAACAACCAATCCACAACCAACCAACCAACCAACCAACCAACAACCAATCCACAACCAACCAACAACCAACCAACAACCAATCCACAACCAACCAACAATCAACCAACCAACCAACAACCAATCCACAACCAACCAACAACCAACCAATCAACAACCAATCCACAACCAACCACCAACCAACCAACCAACCAACCAACCAACAACCTAACGAACAGATGGGAAGAGTAGGACGGTCCAAACATGTGCTCCAACCACTATCAAAAGCAACTAACTACCTGTTAGGAAGCAGTCTCCATATGATATATGAAAAAATGGGACGGTCCAAACATGTAGGACGGTCCAAACATGTGTTCTAACCACTATGAAAGCAACTACCTGTTAGGAAGCAGTCTCCATCCAAGCAGCCTCAACTAAACCGGGCAAAGTCAGGCAAAGTCAGGAAAAGTCAGGCAAAGTCTGGCAAAGTCAGGCAAAGTCGGGCAAAGTCAGGCAAAGTCGGGCAAAGTCGAGCAAATTCAGTCAAAAGCCACGCGTCACCACGCGTCAAGCGTAAAAAATTGCTCCAAAAGCAATTCGTGACGCACGCGCGACGCACGCGCGACAAACGTACGTGCCAGTGTGTTCGCGTTCTCTTTATTACATACATTTTGATTTTTGACGCACGCACGATGCTTGACGCACGCGCCACTTACGCATCCAGTGTGTTCGCAGCTTTAGGCTAAATAGGTCAGCCATATCGTGATACTCTCTCCCTGCTCTGAGTACAGCATTAACGTACACAGCACTGTGAACTTTTCATCCTGGTAAGATATAGGAAGAGACTTTTCCCATGTCTGCTGGCTTGTAAAGTGATTTCGATTTCATTGCTGACAGATACAAAGAACATGGAAGCGGGAGTGGGATAAGCGTAACTTTTTTTCAATGGCACACCAGGTATGATACAATATGTTTGCTGTGTTCACCCCACAGAGCAGCAACCTGAAGAAGGTCATGCAACAAAGAACATCAAGATAACAACCAACAATATTTTGTTTGTTTTTTGTTGTTTTTTGTTGTTTTCCATCCATCTAAGGTCATATCAGGCCAGGTACCGACTTGTGGCAGTGCGCACCCATGGCAACTTTATAGTGCTGCCAACTGGGAGCCCAGGCCGCCAGCAACAGGACCTGATTTCCCACTCAGTCACATTATCCTGACACTGAGCCAATCAGTCCTTGCCCCATCCTAATAATGCCGAGCGCCTGGCTAGGAAGCGACAAGTATCAATCTTTAAGTCATTGGTTTGACTCGACCAGGGTTCAAACCCACGATCCCATGGTCTACCAACACGGGATACGGACACTCTAACTCATTCGGCCATCCCGTCTGGTCGCAAGCAACAATCAATGATGGTATCAAAATGAAACATATCAGGTTAAATACATAGTTAACAAGTACTCGGATGGCAATGGATGAATGGGAATGGATCAGTGTCATATCTGGTTTTCTTGTATTTTGGAGTCTTAGTCTTAGTCTTTAGGGTCAATGAATCAGCTGATGTGGGTGGGCGGGTGGATAAAATTGTAGTGGTGAAGCTGATTGCTTGAGGAAGAGTAACCTGTAGTGGCCTGAGGGTGCCGATTATAAAAGCTGAGGTTTGAGTTGCAGAGACGACTCAATCTCTGAGGTTAGCGAGTCCAAAGGCTTAGCAGAGTGAGTCGAGGTTGAGTGGCAGGCCCTGCTCCCTTTTGCCGCCCCTGCCCCTCTTGCCCCCTCTCACCATCACCATACCCCTATCAAAGAGTGGCCTGAGGGTGTTGGGGGAGTGGGGTGCCAGGCTTTGCGGTTCCTTGTACCCAGCAATAACCCCGAATGAGCAATCCCACTCATTCCAAACCATTACAAGAGTTCCACCACCAATCTGCTCTCTGACATCAGTGGCAAGACCTAATGTTGTGAGTAGCAGGTCACTGCAGCATGCTCTGTGGAAAAGATCCTAGTCCCAGCTGAGGTAGCCTCAAGCGTAAATTAGCTTAAGTCTTCAATTTGACTCAGCCAGGGATTAAACCTAGGGCCTCTAGCATGTGAAGTGGACATCGTACCACTAGTCAACCCAATGTGGTTAGCTGTCACCGTCAATGTCACTACAGCCTGAGCCTCCCTTGTCCGCAGACAAAACCTATTTATTTAAACAACAAATCTATTATCTGAGACACCATTTGAAAAACAAGTTGTATTCAAAGAGCTCAGACTTGATTACTTTCCCACGGCTTGTGTACTTACACATTGCATGCATAGGAGATTATATTATCGTGGGAGGAGCTGCACCAAATGGGTTGGTTGGTTGTTGAAGTGTTACGTACTGGCAATATCTAAGGTCATATCAGGACTGGTCACCAAATGGGAACAGCATGCCTAGAGCAGCACTCAAAGCCACATTTCGGCCATTATGGGGCTAGCGCCCTAACCATTACCCTATCTAGGCTCCCTGATGCAATCAACATATATGGATATGCCTACCTTTCAATGTGACATTTCACATGGGGAGCTGAGCGCACCTCACTACACTCGTCTCACTGGAATCGTAAGCCTCACCATACCCATGATTACAAATATCCAGGTAGCGTGCTTTCGTTGCATACATAGGGTGGGTTCAACACCAATAGCGTGCTCAACATGTCAAAGCGCGACTGTCATGGTTGGGTGTTGTAACAAACCAAACATTATTCTTACAGTGGGACTCGAACCCACATTTCTCCCGTGCTGCAATGAGCGTCGTAACCATTAGACTATCTAGATTATTCTCTGATGCAATCCACTCACCCATACAACTAAGACCAGATAATAAAAAAAAACTTGTTTAGCCTCACCTCCCAACCTGAGAAATGGCCCTACCTCCAAATATTTTAAATAAAAAAGAAAACACCTTTCAAATATTAAATTATTAAACTCAAAACAATGCTTTCCCGCCTATTATAATGATTGTGCAAAGACCAACAGGCTTAATCCTGATGATTTACTATAAATTATAATGTTTTCTTGTTCAATTTCTAGCTAGATAGTGTCTATGGTCTTCTCTACCTTCCTATTATGCATTCTTACCATGAATACCGTAGTTAGTTTTCTTTTTTCTGTACACCGCCATTCTACACAAAAACCTCCTGCCGATCTGGAAAATCTGTAATGGTTGGATGCTAAACAAGTTGGTTTTTTATGTGGCCTAACTACAATATTACCACATGACACGGGTGTAGCAAAGCCTTCCCCCCCCCCTTTTTTTTATATTTTTTTTTTACACATGGCCTTCAATAAAGGAGGGAAGATAGGGGGGTGGGGGGGGGGGGTAAGGAAAGAGAAAACTGCAGTCTTTTCCTTTGATGGTTACGTACAAAAATTAAACCAAGGCAGCTGTTGTTGCAGGCCGACCTTGGAGACTTAAATAAGATCTACGGCTTGTAAGGAAGTACATATTAAAGGCACCGAATATAGAGCATAGCAGTCGGTTCTGCACACCAGCATGAGGACATGTATGGACTTGTGACAGTGTACACTCAAAGCAACTATGTAGTGCTGCCCCACTGAGAGACCAGCCACCGGCACCATGACCCAATTTCCCAGCCAGTCACATTATCCTGACAATGCGTTAACCAGTCCTTGTACTATCCTAGTAATGCTGAGCGCCAGGCTAGGTAGTGAAAAGTATCAATTTCGTAAGTCATTGGTTTGATTCAATCAGGAATCAAACTCCTCCACCTTCCACACAGGAAGCCTGTGCTCTACCGATTCGACCACTGCGTCAGGTCACCCACTTATATAAAAAAAATACCTGTAATGTTGCTTGACCGAAAGACCACTGCATGACAAAAGAAATTGTTTACTAAAAAAAAAGAGTATACTGTACTTAAAAAAATATAAAAGAAAGAAAAAATTAAGTAAGAATGGAAGAACAGAGCTTTAATGCCAACTTTGTATTCTGATGAAAAACAAAGACTTCAACAACACAAAACAACTTAAGGGAAAATAGTCTCTTAATGATGATATTATAGTATTAGTAGTCTAAGGATACACACACACGGCAGGTAGACGTGCCGAGGTGGATTGCTTAGGGTTTGATTGATTGATTGGTGGTTGCTTTACGCCGTGTCGGCAGCATAGGCCATATTCACGGCGAGAAATGTTTGTTTTTTGTTCAAACCATCGCTTTTACATGTAAAAGCAGACAATCAATTATGTGCCAATAGACACTAATTAAATTAGAAAGCTCACAATCATATATCTGTGGTCAAGGGAAACAAATTCCCATAGAAAAAGAAAAGTTTCATTAATAATTAATAGAATCCATTTAGTAAACTATATAAGGTGGTACAGTCCAGCTGCCCTCAAAAAGGCTAAAATGTTTTCCTGTTTTACCTTAGTAAAAAGGGCATGCATACTGCCTGCAGTGTAGAACCGTTGGCGCAGGGCCAAAAAATCAACGCAACTTAGTAAAATGTGTTTGAGTGTCAGTGGGGACTGACACCCAATACATTCAGGGGGAGGTTCCCCCTTGAGCAGAAAAGCATGTGTAAGCCACGAGTGGCCAACACGGCAGCGACTAAGGACCACTTGGTCCCGCCGACCTCCCGCATGAGTCTGTGGTGGCTTTCCCACAGATGGTTCAATTTCTTTAAGGAGCCTAGATAGTCTGCTTAGGGAGCCTAGATAGTCTAACTGGTGGTGTTGCATTAGCTGATTGTTTTGAGTTTCTGTCATATTTCTTTTAGATAAATATATTAGGTATCTACTTTACTTTTAGTTTGAAGTAACTTTTATTTTAAAGGCCTAACCTTCGAGACATTAAAAAAACACAAAAAAAACATTAACTTTGAAATGCATGTCGAAACGGTGGACACCATAGGCTTCAGCATTTACAGGTGTTTTTATTATATTCTACATATTTATATTTTATATTTATATTATATTATTTCTATCAAATCTAGGTAAGTGTTTGGCTTCTTTGGACTATGAATCTTTAAGTTTCCCACCCCTGAATGGCTGAAGTGTGGTTTTGTTGAGTCCTGCTCATGACTTGTTCTTTTGTTTGCAACACACCTTATGGCAATGTTGGTTGGTTGTTGGAGTTTTACGTCCAGGCAACATCTAAGGTCATATCAGGAGGGGTACCGACTTGTGACAGTGCACACTCATGGTGACTTTATAATGTTGCCCCATTCTGAAATCAGGCCACCAGCACCATGACCTGATATGAGCCACATTATCCTGACACTGAGCTACCAGTCCTTGCCCTATCCTATTAATGCCGAGCGCCTGGCTAGGAAGTGACAAGTATCAATTTGATAAGTCATTGGATTTACTCGACCGGGAACTCCTGATCTCCCGCACGCGAGACCCACGCTCTAAAGATTAATCAGAATTGTTGTAGTTTCCATTACTCCCTTAACATCTAAGCATGGTTATATAAATGATCAACTTAAACGTGGAAATCTATTGGAGATCACAAATCACATTTACAGAAGTAGCCATCTTAGTCCATGCCGCCCTGATATGACCTCAGGTGTTGCTAGGACGTAAAAGTCCATATCATTTCCCCTTTAATTGTGTTGACATCTCCATTACAATTAAATCTACAATAAACACAACCCGGCCTTATTAACAGATGTATGCGGTATCTGATAAGAGGGATGGTTATAGACCCCTTTCAATGTTTATAAACATTGTGTATGCGCGCAGCTTGGCTGCAGAACGAAGGCACACTGCCATTGAGTTTGCCGGTACATGCAGTACAAAACGTCTATTTTATTCAAATTAATAGAAATGCAGAACACTGCCCAAAAAAGGTTCCACACTTCAGGTTGTCACCTGCACTGGCAGTAGAGCTCACTGAGTGTGAATGTGTCAGAGCGTATGTCCCTTGGAATAGGTGTGAGAGTGGATTGGATTTGGTATATAAGAGTCAATGACACAGTGGACTGCACCCACATACATCTGAAATTTCAATCACGGACAATTGGTCTTTCTCACTCCACTGCGCCATGCCCTATCCTGATAATGCCAAGTGCCAGCCCTGGCTAGCGCAAGTATAAATATTTAAGTTATTGCTTTGACTCAGATGCGGTGACCTACCACACAGGAAGTGGGTGCTCAACTCATTTGGCTATCCCGTTGTGGGAGGTGCTGTTCTGGTTTACACCACGTGCCCACACCTCTCAGTGTAAACTTTCGTGGAGTTGGACGGCCTGCTGAGGAGATGATTAACACTGCCTAGGGAGATCTACAAACATAACCACCTAGTTATTATAGGTCAACAACCTAGGTATGCAACTAGAAATAAGCACTAAGTACTAGGCACTCCCTTAAAGCTGCATAGTCTGCATAGGGAGACACTAACTTAAAGCTGCATAGTCTGATGAAAACATCGACCTTCAAAACCAAACCAATTATCTAGATGTAATTATACATACAGTATAACCCCGTTAAACCAAGCTCGGGTAAACCAAACGATCGGTTAATCCAAACTATTTCCGGCGGCCCGCAAAATACTACCATTTATCATATAAAAAAGTCAGTTAAAGCAAAGTCGGTTAATCCAAATTATCGGTTAATCCAAACAAAATGTTGGGACCTCAGGCCACTTCCGGTATGGTTAAACCAAACTTTCATGTGGTTATAAGGTCATCTGAGACCCCACTGACTTTTTTATATGATAAATGGTAGTATTTTGAAGGGACCCTAGACATTTCTTTGGATTAACCGATCGTTTGGTTTAACCAAGCTTGGTTTAACGGGGTTATACTGTATGTACATAAAAAACAATAATCAAAGTGTCCACATACATTGTATATTACATGTGCAATACATGCTTACGCAAAGTCGAAGCCAAAGCTCGGTTAAACCAATGCTCGGTTAATCCAAACAAATTTCTAGGGTCCCTTCTAGTTTGGTTTAACGCGGTTATACTATATATCTAACTTAGATACGAGTGCACATTTGTCGCCATATGAAAGGGAACACTGAGGCAATTTAATAGAACTTGTTACTGCATAAGCCTATGGTGTCAGAGTTTTGGCATGCTTGCCAAAATTAATTTTGCATGTTTGCGCTTCAAATATCACCAAAGTTAGCCATTTAAAATATAAGTTACTTCAAACTAAAGTAAGGTAGATTATAACGATCAACCCAATATATTTATCTCAGAGAATGACAATAACTGAAAACCATCGGATTATGCAACTTTAAAGTTGAACGATTTGATGGTTTCAAATTCCATATTTTTTAGATAAATATATTAGGTTGGTCACTATAATCCATTGCACTTTAGTTTGGAGTAACCTGTATTTGCATCTTTCATTTGTGAGCTTTGGGGGCTATTTGAAGTGAAACGATGCAAAATTAATTTTGGCGTGCACACCAAAATACTGGAAATAGACTCTGTTTAGTCGCTTTCAAATGTAGCATCATAACACAGCAGCACCAACCTCTGAAATGAATGCTTATTGGTTGATCCAACTTATACACTAGTGCACAAGTTGGATATATATAAGATCAAATCTAGGGACCAGACGGGATGGCCGAATGAATTAGCGCGTCCGTCTCCCGTGCTGGTAGATCGTGGGTTCGAACCCTGTCGAGTCAAACCAATGACTTAAAAATGTATACTTGTTGCTTCCTAGCCAGGCGCTCGGCATTATTAGGACAGGGCAAGGATTGGTTGGCTCAGTGTCAGGATAATGTGACTGAGTGGGATACCAGTCATGGTGTGGGCGGCCTGGATTCCCAGTGGGACAGCACTATAAAGTCAACATGTGTGCGCACTGTCACAAGTCGGTACCCATCCTGATATGACCTTAGATGTTGATAGGACGTAAAACAACAACAAACAACAACAATCAAACCTAGGGACAGGTTTTGGTTTAGACAATTTGATGCTTTCTTTAGAGTATGCAGCTTTGACATTTGCTGAAAATGAAGGAGGGGAGTAATTTAGAGGCAGCTAGCTAGTCAACAGATTTAATGCTACTGTTGTTAAGTCTTACAATAATTGGGTTAATATGCCTAGAGTGGGGCTCGAACCAGCATTTCTGCCCTTCCAGGGCGACGTCCCAACCATTAGCCTGTCTAGGCTTGTTGGTGAAATCATCCTCCCCAGACCCATCTGTGTGTGTGGAAATTCAATGGGGAAGGCTCAATACAGTACTTTTATTATTTACTTTATCCTGTGTTTGTTTTTTGTTTGTTTGTTGTTGTTTTACGTCCTAGCAACATCTAAGGTCATATCAGGATGGGTACCAACTTGAGACAGTGAGCACTCATGGTGACTTTATAGTGCTGTCCCAGTGAGAAATGAGACAGCCCACACCATGACCCGATATCCCACTCAGTCACACTATCCTGACACCGAGCTAACCAGCCCTTGCCCTATCCTAATAATGCCGAGCACCAGGCTAGGAAGCAACAAGTATCAATTTTTAAGTCATTGGTTTGACTCGACCGGGAACCGAACTAGTGAACTCCCGATCTTCCGCACGCGAGGCCTGTGCTCTACCGATTCGGCCACCGCACCCAGTTTTTACTCATTTGGACTACCATCGCATGAACCTATCAGAATAACAAATACAGTGCACAGCAGTAATACTGTCAAGCAATTCGCAGCAAACCCTTAATTGATCTTAATTTAACGCAATAAATCAGACTCACTAAGCAGCCAAATAATGGCCTGTGAATCTATGAATGGGCACTGATTAGAGTAGCGTGTTAGATATCGTTAAACCCCTGGTGTTAGAATGTGGTACTTAAAAGCTAAAACTGAATAATCCGATGAAAGCCTCAGATTTGTGTAACCCGAAACACTTACCTAGATTTGATTCTATATAACAAACTTATATACTGGTGCACTTATTAAGCATTTGTTGCTAAATAGAATGCGATACTAAGTCAATTTAATAGAACCTGTTACTGATCGGCTAACCGACAGATGGCTGCCACATCAACTTCTGTTATATATTCCTGTCATATCTCCCATTTACTCTCTTCTACTAAGTTCGATTTCGTCAAAAAACAAATAAAAGATCTGATGGGTTACATCCCTATTTAAAAGTTCAAGGTTCCGATACCTTGCATAAAGCAGAACACTATTGAGGACCGTGTTTCTTTAGATAACACAATGTGCCCGACACGATGTACTATTGCCTTTAATGGCAGAGAAACAACCACCTCCATACGCTCAAACCTGTACCACCTACTTGGTACATCCAGAGACAGCCGCCCCAAATCAGATATCACAGTCTGTGCACAGCTTTAAGTGACTCACCTGCAAAAGGGAACGGAGAGTAATTAGTACATGCAGCTTAGCAAAGATTCACGATACATTCTGTTTAAAATTAACAGCTCTAGTATTAGTAAGTGACATGCTTCCGAAGTGGACGCGAAATGAGGTCTGCAGCCTGTAACAAAGTATACGAAATAATAAATAATAATGAAACTCCGCCTGTTTTTATATCTGCATAATTCATTATACATCCTATATATGAAAGTAGGCAGAGTTGAAAGGTCACGAGAACACAAGAATGGTCTGCACTCAGCTCAACAGGTGTGGAACAGTCAGGTAGCTAGGGTGAATTAGCAAATAAAGTGTACGCAGGTTCTGTAATTAATAGGTGAGTAAGTTCTGGGACTAATGGGTTAGCAAGTTCTGTGAGTAAGGGATCAGTAAGTTCTGTGACAAACTGGTCAGTCAATTCTGGGACTAATGGGTCAGTAAGTTCTTGACAAATGAGTCAGTAAGTTCTGTGATTAATGGGTCAGTAAGTTCAGTGACTAATGGGTTAGTAAGTTCAGTGACTAATGGGTGAGTCAGTTCTGTGATTAAAGTGTCAGTAAATTCTGTGACAAAGGGGTCAGTAAGTTCTGTGATTAATGGGTCAGTTAGTTATGTGACAAATGAGTCAGTCAGTTCTTGGACAAATGTGTCAGTAAGTTCTGGGACAAATAGGTCTGTAAGTTCTGTGATTAATGGGTCAGTAAGTTATGTAACCATCGGGTCAGTAAGTGCTGGGACTAATGGGTCAGTAAGCTATGGGACAAATGGGTCAGTAAGTTATGGGACTAATGGGTCAGTAAGTTCTGGGACAAACAGGTCAGTAAGTTCTGTGATTAATGGGTCAGTAAGTTATGTAACCAATGGGTCAGTAAGTGCTGGGACTAATGGGTCAGTAAGCTATGGGACAAATGGGTCAGTAAGTTATGGGACTAATGGGTCAGTAAGTTCTGGGACAAATGGGTCAGTAAGTTCTGTGATTAATGGGTCAGCAAGTTCAGTGACTAATGGGTCAGTAATTGCTGGGACTAATGGATGAGGAGGTTCTGTGACAAAGGGATCAGTAAGTTCTGGGACTAATGGGTCAGTAAGATGTGACTAATAGGTCAGTAAGTACCGGGACTAATCAGTTAGTAAGATCTGTAACAAATGGGTCAGTAAGATTTGTGACAAATGTGTTAGTTAGTTTTGGGACTAATGGGCCAGTGAGTTTGGGGACTAATAGGTCAGTAAGTTCTGGGTCTAATGGGTCAGGAAGTTTTGGGCTAATGGGTCAGTAAGTTCTGGGACTAATGGGTCAGTAAGATCTGTGACAAATGGGTCAGTCAGTTCTGTGCATAATGGGTCAGTCAGTTCTGTGTCAAAAGGGTCAGTAAGTTCTGGGACTAATGGGTTAGTAAGATGCGTGACAAATCGGTCAGTAAGATTTGTGACAAATGGGTTAGTTAGTTTTGGGACTAATGGGCCAGTGAGTCTGGGGACTAATTGGTCAGTAAGTTTTGGGACTAATGAGCCAGTAAATTCTGGGACTAATGGGTCAGTTAGTTCTGGGACTAATGGGTCACTAAGTTCTGGGACTAATGGCTCAGTGAGTTCTGGGACTAATGGATCAGTAAGTTCTGGGATTAATGGGTCAGTAAGTTCTGGGACTAATGAGTCAGTAAGTTCTGGGACTAATGGGTCAGTAGGTTCTGGGACTAATGGTTTTGTGAGTTCTGGGACTAATGGTTCAGTGAGTTCTGGGACTAATGGTTCAGTGAGTTCTGGGACTAATGGGTCAGTAAGTTCTGGGACTAATGGGTCAGTGAGTTCTGGGACTAATGGGTCAGTAAGTTCTGGGACTAATGGACCAGTAAGTTATGGGATTAATGGGTCAGTAAGTTCTGGGACTAATGGGTCAGTAAGTTCTGGGACTAATGGTTTAGTGAGTTATGGGACTAATGGTTCAGTGAGTTCTGGGACTAATGGTTCAGTGAGCTCTGGGACTAATGGGTCAGTTACTTCTGGGACTAATGGGTCAGTAAGTTCTGGGACTAATGGGTCAGTAAGTTCTAGGACTAATGGTTTAGTGAGTTCTGGGACTAATGGTTCAGTGAGTTCTGGGACTAATGGGTCAGTAAGTTCTGGGACTAATGGGTCAGTTACTTCTGGGACTAATGGGTCAGTAAGTTCTGGGATTAATGGTTCTGTTACTTCTGGGACTAATGGGTCAGTAAGTTCTGGGACTAATGGTTTAGTGAGTTCTGGGACTAATGGGTCAGTAAATTCTGGGACTAATGGGTCAGTAAGTTCTGTTATTAATGGGTCAGTTACTTCTGGGACTAATAGTTCAGTGAGTTCTGGGACTAATGGGTCAGTAAGTTCTGGGACTAATGGTTCAGTGAGTTCTGGAACTAATGGGTTAGTAAGTTCTGGGACTAATGGTTCAGTAAGTTCTGGGATTAATGGGTCAGTTACTTCTGGGACTAATGGGTCAGTAAGTTCTGGGATTAATGGGTCAGTTACTTCTGGGACTAATGGGTCAGTAAGTTCTGGGATTAATGGGTCAGTAAGTTCTGGGACTAATGGTTCAGTGAGTTCTGGGACTAATGGGTCAGTGAGTTCTGGGACTAATGGTTCAGTAAGTTCTGGGATTAATGGGTCAGTAAGTTCTGGGACTAATGGTTCAGTGAGTTCTGGGACTAATGGGTCAGTGAGTTCTGGGACTAATGGTTCAGTAAGTTCTGGGATTAATGGGTCAGTTACTTCTGGGACTAATGGGTCAGTAACTTCTGGGACTAATGGCTCAGTGAGTTCTGGGACTAATGGATCAGTAAGTTCTGGGACTAATGGTTCAGTAAGTTCTGGGACTAATGGGTCAGAAAGTTCTGGGACTAATAGTTCAGTATGTTCTGGGATTAATGGGTCAGTCAGTTCTCATGAGCTGCCCTGTTTAGACAAGCATAACCCATGATCATGATTGTTTGTTTGAGTTTTACATCCTAACAACAAACAGGATGGATACTGACTTGGGATTGTGTGCATTCATGGCGACTTTATAGCACTATCCCACTGGGGGACCAAGCCGCCAGCACCATGACCCAATATCTCACTTGCATTATCCTGAACCAGTCCATGCCATTTTAAGCATCAGGCTAGGTAGTGACAAGTATCAATTTTGCAAGTCACAGGTTTGACTCTGCCAGATTTTGAAACCCTGACCTTTCACACAGGAAGCCAGGGCTCTTAAGGCCAATCCGGCCACCGCGTCCTGTTCCATGTATGGAAAGCATGTTGAAATCACATGACCAGGGTCCTTAAGAAGACTTCACCTCTCCTATAACCCTTGTTGCTGGTGCAGTGAAAAACCATGTTTACAGAATTTGATATATTTTACACTAATAATTCTGCATATATATACAATTAAAAATAACAATGTAACCCTATGCAAATGGGGATAAAGAATGTAAGCACCCAGACAAAAAACACAATCAAATCAGCCTGAAAAGAAAACATATACAGTAAAACCTCTCTAACCAACCACCTCTACATATTGAGAACTCCCTTATATCGATCGCTTTATTTGGGACCCAAACAATCGCCCATACAAGACCATTGTAACGATAAAACAACTTCCTAAAACTGACCACCTCCCTAAATGGTCGATTTAGAGAGGTTTTACTGTATATAATAGAACCTGTCTTAAATAGCCAACACTACATACAGACCACTATTGTCCTGATAGAGCAGATATCTTGTCATCAGAGGGTTAGTCAAATGAGGCAGAAACTGTTCATACATTGAAAAGAAATGTTCACACACGCGGCGGTTCGCTGATCACACGAGATGCTGAAGACAGATATTATCATACAGTAAACCCTTTCTAACCGATCACCTCCACAGATATCGGCCACTCCCCTATATCGATCACTTTATTTGAACCCCAAACAATACCATTGTGATCATTTTTTTTAAACTCTCTAAACCGACAACCTCCCTAAATGCAGCATTTAAATTCGGTCCCATGGTTGGTCGATTTAGAGAGGTTTTACTGTAGTTTATACTTCTCTTAAAATCTTACATAATGGTGCATCTTCTTTAGTAACAGTGAACATACACCCGGACATAAATGTTCAGTTGATGTTCCCGGGCTGTGTTTGAGTTATTTTCTGGGTGTGATCAGCTTCATACTTGAGGGCAGTTCAAATAGCAATGTCAGCATAACCATATTATATTTCTGCATGCGATTGATAGAAGCAAAACTACTTTAAGAAATATTGTCAAAAATGTATATACATGTACATATAAAAAAGAACTAGGTCAGCAAACCCAGATTACACACCGACATTTGGTTGCAAATAATAATAGGAGATCTCCAGATGTTGTGTGTGAATGTTTGCATGGATATTGTATGGAACACAGTGTGGCCACATCACCACCACACCAAGCCACGTCACTACCATTACCACACCATTGCCAGATCCACATCACTGCCACATCACAACCACAAGCCACATCATTGCCACATCACAACCACAAAAGCAACAACACAACCACAACAAGCCACATAACCACAAGCCACATCACAACCATAAGCCACAGCACAACCACAAGCAACATTACAACCACATTACAACCACAACAACCCACATAACATCCATATCACGACCACAAGCCACATTACAACCACAACCAACCACAAGAACCACAAGTCACATCACAATCACCAGTCACATCACAATCAAAACAAAACACATCACAACCACAACAAGCCACATCACAGCCACAATAAACCACATCACAATCAAAAGTCACATCACAACCATAAAAGCCATCGGACAACCACAAAAAGCCATCTCACAACCACAAAAAGCCACCTTACAACCACAACAAGCCATCGCACAACCACAACAAGCCATCGTACAACCACAACAAGCCATCGCACAACCACAACAAGCCATCACACAACCACAACAAGCCATCTCACAACCACAACTAGCCATCTCACAACCACAACAAGCCATCTCACAACCACAAGCCACCTCACAACTACAACAAGCCATCCTACCACAAGCATCGCACAACAACAGCCATCGCACAACCACAACAAGCCACCTCACAACCACAACAAGCCACCTCACAACCACAACAAGCCATCTCACAACCACAACAAGCCATCTCACAACCACAAGCCACCTCACAACTACAACAAGCCAATCCATCTCACAACCACAACAAGCCACCTCACAACCACAACTAGCCATCTCACAACCACAACAAGCCATCTCACAACCACAAGCCACCTCACAACTACAACAAGCCATCTCACAACAACAACAATCCATCTCACAACCACAACAAGCCACCTCACAACCACAACAAGCCATCTCACAACCACAACAAGACATCGCATAACCACAATAAGCCATCGCACAACCACAACAAGCCATCGCACAACCACAACAAGCCACCTCACAACCAGAACAAACCATCTCACAACCACAACAAGCCACCTCACAACCACAGCATGCACATCACTGCTACAATAAGCCACATTTGATGCTTTCACCGGATTATGCAGGTTTAATTCGATTCTGAACAAATTGTCCCGTCCATTTCCTCTAAAGCAGCATAATCTGCTGAAAGCTTGCTAGGCTACAGCTGCAGTCCTTTCTGAGAAACCAGCAGAGTTGGGAAAACACACATTGAAATTTGACTATTAAATTCAACAATTGAAAAAGAATTATTTTTTTTTAAATAGAAAAAGCACAGCATCTGCTGCTTAGTAGGGTGTGTGTGTGTGGAGGGGGAGAGTTCCGGTGTCCCCATGTCAACTACACGGACAAAATCAGAAGACCTCCCGACATGGGTGGCAGCTCCCGCTCACCATGAGAAAAGATCAGAAGATCTCCCAACATAGGCGGAAGATCCCACACACCACGCGAACATATCAGAAGACCTCCCGATAATAATGGGCGGCAGCTCCCGCTCACCATGAGAAAAGATCAGAAGGCCTCCCGACCAGGGCAATCGCGGGACCTAACCCACCTAACCCATGCGGCAAGATCAGGAGATCTCCGTCATGGACAGAAGGTTGTGAGATCTCCCGACATACACGGAAGGTTGTCCTACTTTCCTTTAAGCTACTACTACTAGTCTGATGCGGACAGAATCCTTGGGCAGTGTGATAGCGGGCTTGAGTGGAGAGTGGAGGGTAGGGAGGGGAGAGTAGAGAGTGGAGAGAGGGGAGTAGAGAGTGGAGAGTGGAGAGTGGATGGTCGAGAGTGGAGAGTGGATGGTCGAGAGTGGAGAGTGGATGGTCGAGAGTGGATTGTCGAGAGTGGAGAGTGGATGGTCGAGAGTGGAGAGTGGATGGTCGAGAGTGGATTATCGAGAGTGGAGAGTGGAGGGTGAAGAGTGGAGGGTGAAGAGTGGAGGGTGAAGAGTGGAGGGTCGAGAGTGGGGAGTGGAGAGTAGGGATTGGAGAGTGGGGAGTAGAGGGTGGAGAGTGGAGGGTGGAGAGTGGAGGGTGAAGAGTGGAGGGTGAAGAGTGGAGGGTCGAGAGTGGGGAGTGGAGAGTGGAGAGTAGGGATTGGAGAGTGGGGAGTAGAGGGTGGAGGGTGGAGAGTGGAGGGTAGAGAGTGGAGGGTGAAGAGTGGAGGATGGAGATTGGAGGGTGGAGATTGGAGGGTGGAGAGTGGAGGGTGGAGAGTGGAGAGTGGGGAATGGAAAATTGAGAGTGAAGAGTGGGGAGTGGAGAGTGGGGAGTGAAGAGTGGAGAGTGGGGTGTGAAGAGTGAGGTGTTTAGAGTAAAGAGTAGAGAGTGGAGAATGGAGAGTGGAGAATGGAGAGTGGACGTGGTGCACGGTGACGATTGTCATCTGTAGATAAAGAGGCCAGAGGTCAAAGACTCCGCCCGGAGAAGGAGAGCTTAGCTGGGCGAGTGGGCCGGAAGTAGAGGGTTGATACTGATGGAGTGAAGAGGAAGGCCGGGGATGAGGAGCGAATGGCGGGAAAGGTGGGCGACTAGGGAGGTGTGGCTTAGCTCTGCAACCTGGGCAGATGTGCCGTATAGAGGAGCTGGTAGCTGGAATGTAGCAGTCTCGTGGTTTCACTCCGGACAGAACTAGATACATGGCGCATATCGGTTTGGAAAGCTGGTTCTCAACTGATTCATGGCCAATACCTATTTCCAAACACGTCTTCTCGACAGATTTCATCCCAGACAGAACTAGACACATGGCCAATACCTATTTCCAAACACGGCTTCTCAACAGATTTCATCCCAGACAGAACTAGACACATGGCCAATACCTATTTCCAAACACGGCTTCTCAACAGATTTCATCCCAGACAGAACTAGATAGATGACCAATATTGATTTTGAAACACAGGTTCACGTCTGATTTCATCCCCGACAGAACTAGATACATGACCAATATTGATTTTGAAACACAGATTTTTATCTGATTTCATCCCGACCAGAACTAGATACATGGTCAATATCAATTTTGAAATGCTAGTAGTTATTTGATTTCATCCCAGATAGAATTTGATTCATGGCGCGTATCGATTTTGAAACACCAGTTCTCGTCTGATTTCTTCCTAGACAGAACTAAATACATGGTCAATATCTATTTTCAAACACAGGTTCTCGTCTGATTTCATCCTAGTCAGAATTAGATACATGGCCAATATTGATTTTGAGACACCGGTTCATGTCTTATTTCAACCTAGATACGCGGCCAGTATCAATTTCTAAATGTTGGTTCTCATCTGATTTCATCCCAGAGGGGATATTGACTGATTTCATTTCAGTTATTTTGATTTTGTATCATACTTAGTTATAGTGTAGTGAATAATCTAATGCATTCTAACTCTCGACCTGATTGCTCGGCACATCCTGTTTCTCGTCCCCTTTGGTAGATGAATAACATTCCATTGTCAACATAACAACATTCCCCAGACTGTAGCCTGGGTAGTGTACGCTTTACCACGTAACCAGTCATCAATCGCCATTCCTCGTTAAGGTTGCACAGTCGGAAGGTTTTGAGTGTTCGCCATTATTTCTTTTTATAGATAAATAAATACATTGGGTTGAGTGTTATAATCTACCTTACTTTAGTTTGAAATAACTTTCATTTTAAATGACGACCGTTGGAAATATTTGAGATTGAAGTGAAAATAAAATACCAAATTAAATTTTGGCAGGCATATCAAAATTATGTCTTCAGTAATAAAAGGATCTATTCAACTGACTTAGTGGTTTCTTCTATGCAGCAATCAATGCATCATAGTTAGATCAGATTAAATATAATTCCAGATTCATTCACATATATGGGTCACTTTCCTGAAAACTGTCCAGAAGTGTCACGTGGAGAGTTCAAATCTAATATTTGAATTATAAACATTTTTGTTGTTGCAAATGAAAGCTGGAAATCTCCCCTTTACATCTATGTAAAATATAAATTGATGAGTTAAAAAAGAAAGGTGTAGTCTGTGATTAATGGCATATGGCAGTATCACATGTGTTGCTCAGACGAAACACATGGTAAGGACACCACACAGTCTGCTTAATAAAAATCTAAGCAGAATTAAATAATTTCATACTGAGAAGCATATTAATCATGGCATAATATACATAAATATGTAGTGCTTATATTGATATTAAAAATAAGAAGTAATTCTCAGTCATGCTTTAATCAATGAATAATTAGTGTACAATATTTGTGTGGCATCCAGACACCCCTGGTTTCTTCTGTGATGGAAATTTGTAACATTATTTCTGAAGATTTCAAATAATTTGTTTTTAAATTTAAGCATGCATACATATAATAAACACTTCCTTTTGATTTGGGAACTGTTTTGTTTGACATATCAATGCAATACAAGATGTTAGTTAGTAAGGATCCAACCATGTCCCATATGTCATGTTACAAATGGCCAGAGGTCAAATGGGTTATTTTTGGTACAAAAACACTTCATAACTAAAAGGACAAAAGTTGCACATGGCATATTTTATTTCCCATATTTCTTACATCAAATCTGAACATGAATATGAAAAGTATAAGGACAAAAATAAGTAGGACGTCTTTTTATTGATGTTTTAAAATCCCATCCCATGCTGACGAGTTTTCAGGAGAGTGACCCATTATATATATATATATATATATATATATATATATATATATATATATATATATATATATATATATATATATATAATAGTCTAAAATAAATAAAAGCTTGTTACAATAAAACAAAGAGTAGGGCTGCTATCTGACAGAAATGTGAAATAACAAGGGTGTTCGTTGGTTGTTGGAGTTTTACATCTTGGCACCATCTAAGGTCATATCAGGACGGGTACTACTTGTAACAGTGCGCACTCATGGCGACTTTATAGTGCTGCCCTACTGGGAAATAAGGCTGCCAGCACCATGACCTGATATCCCACTGAGTCACATTATCCTGATACTGAGCCAGCCTGTCCTTGTCATATCCTATTAATGCTGAGCGCCAAGCTAGAAAACGATAAGTATCAATTTTACTAGTCACTGCTTTCACCCGAGCGAGATTTGACCTCCCGATCTCCCCCAGGGAAGGCAACACTCTACCGATTCGGCCACCGCGCCCGGTCATAACGGGCTGTACATTTAATATTGCATTAATACACAGATGGAATACAAAGTTATCCTGTTACTGTTAGTGTTAGTAGAATTGGATACAGATTAAATCCTATACTTGGGTGGTGGAGATTTGATATAAAATATCAAATAGAATCTTTCCTCATGACCCATGACACAAATGTACATCTGTTCCTTTTTTAACATGATTTAGAAATGTCCATCCATTTTTTATTACAAGTGTATAAAAGGTGATTGGCCTTGAACAAAAAATAAACAAAAATAAACAAAAATAAACATTTGAAATGGACTCGTGCCTTAGTTGGCAACATGGTGTAATATTGGGGCGCGGTGGCCGAATCGGCAGAGCGTGGGCCTCGTGTGCGGAAGGTTGGGAGTTTGGTTCCTAGTCGAGTCAAACCAATGACTTATATAATTGATACTTGTCGCTTCCTAGTCTGGTGCTCGGCATTAATATGATAGATAGTGCAAGGACTGGTTATCTCAGTGTCAGGATAATGTGACTGAGTGGGATATCGGTTCATGGTGCCAGCGGACTGAATTCCCAGTGGGGCAGCACTATAAAGTAACTATGAGTGTTCACTGGCACAAGTCGGTACCTGTTCTGATATGACCTTAGATGTTGCCAGGACGTAAAACTCCAGCAACCAACCTGGTGCAACCTCACCATCAGTTACTCATTTACTCAGTTACTCACTCACTCACTCACTCACTCACTCACTCACTCACTCACTCACTCACTCACTCACTCACTGATGGCCCCTGTCCCAAGCTCAATGCTATTTCCTCCCAATTCAAGCACTACCTTTTCTTATAGTTGGCGGTCTTTGGTTTCGAAGAGGATCAAGCCTCCCTCTTAATGAATTCCTGACGCAAACGAAAAGGTCAGATTTCTTTACTGTTTTTGTCAGCCGAAAGCTAAAGTGTCCATATGGCGTTTCTACTGCTTTCAGAAATGGCACTAGTATCATTCGAATTGTGTTATCCGAAAGCTAAACTATCACTCCGTGGTTTCTTCTGCACAGATGGCGGTGTTTAGCTTCGGAGAGCATCAAGCCTCTCTCTTAATAAATTCCTAACACAAAAAAAGAGCCAGATTTCATTACTGTTTGCGTTATCCGAAAGCTAAACTGTCAATCTGGCATTTCTTCCGCTTTGGTGAATGACACGAGTGTCATCTTAATTATATTATCCAAAAGTTAAACTGTCCTGGTTCTTCTGCTCTGTTGAATGACACTAGTGTCATTTGAATTGCATCATCTGAAAGCTAAACTGTCCCTCTGTGGTTTCTTCTCCTATACTAAATGGCACGAGTGTCATTTGAATCCATTTAATTTCAGATGTTGAAATGGTACAGTACATGCATAATACTAACAAAAAATATTTTGAATGAGAAAAAAAGGGGGGGGGGCATAAATGATTTTACTTACTTGTGAGCATATGCAATAGTGTGGAATAATTTCAAATAGGCCTCAGACAAAATTTGACATTTGTATATTCTCCTTACTAGTCTTATGCTAGGTACACACCTACCATTTTTCCGCACACACCTACCATATACGATCTAAAACTACCCAAAAGTCGTGAGGTGTGCACTCCCCTAGCACACCTACCGATTGTGATTCACGACTAAAAACTCATTTTTAGGGCTAAAACGGTAGGTATGTACCTAGCTTACGATTGCGATTCGCGATTCGAAAAATGAATCGGCCCGTTTTCAGTTTTAAGCGGTTCGGGTCGAGTCACAAGTTTTAGTGCGCGAATCCTATACGGTAGGTGTGTACTTGGCATTAGCGAGTTATTTCAAATAGGCCATCACTTTGACCCATTTGAAATCACTCTATCCACCCATCCACTCAGCGTGTTCTGTATGCCGGTCGGTAGTTGGTCGTTGGAATTTTATGTCCTGGCAACATCTAGGGTCATATCATTATCAGGATAGGTACCAACTTGTGTCAGCGCACACTCATAGCGAATTCATACCAGGCCGCCAAGTCGATACCCCACACATTCACATTATCCAAATACAGTCCTGAACCAGTCCTTGTCCTATCTTATTAACGCCGAGCGTCAGGCTAGGTAGCGACAAGTATCAATTCTATAAGTCATTGGTTTGACTCGGGCTGGGATTCGAACTCCCGACCTTCCGCACGGGAAGCCTGCGCTCTACCGATTCGGCCACCGCGTCCGATTTCAGCAGCCTCAAGACAGTGCTGCGTGAGTAACTAGGCCCCCTGCCTCCAGGCTCAGCACCAGGCTGCACGAAGTGACATTTCTCTAATATGATTGAATTAACTCATCAAATAGCACCAGCGCCCCAGTGTTGACAGCAACCATGACCGATGGTGTGACACCGCACAATCTATTTTCGGAGATGGCCGCCATTTTGTTCCGCTGGGAATGACAGGCGGCGCCACAGAGTATACTGTCTCCCTTCTCAATCTCCCTCCCTCCCTCCCTCTCCTCCCCTCCCCCCTCACCCCCACCCCTCGCACTCTCCCCGCCAATCACCGCGTCGTCATCACTGTCACATAGCCAAGGGGTGCTGTGACAGAGTCTGACAGCTAGCCTTAATGACTGCTTTAACACCTTCTGCCCAACCACTGCGTCCTCCACTCCCCCACAACACCCCCCCCCCCCCCGTATATCTCCCCTAAAAGCCCGCTGACAGCACCATCTCCTGAAGTCGGCCGGGTTGGAGGAGTCAGAACAAACACAGCTCGCCACCTAGCGGCCAGCTAACGGCCACCTAGCGGTCACAACGTCATAACAGGCATATATCACCACCAGATAGTACACAGTCCATGACCAGGGATATCTGACGACATGGAACAGTGATGTCAATATAGGCATATACCACCAACAGATAGTACACAGCCCACGCACGACACGCACTATCTAATACATAACAGTGATGTCAATATAGGCATATACCACCAACAGATAGTACACAGCCCATGCATGACACACACTATCTAATACATAACAGTG
Source organism: Branchipolynoe longqiensis (assembly GCA_030323885.1). Classification (NCBI taxonomy): domain Eukaryota; kingdom Metazoa; phylum Annelida; class Polychaeta; order Phyllodocida; family Polynoidae; genus Branchipolynoe; species Branchipolynoe longqiensis. The sequence goes on from CM059186.1 coordinate 132,565,917, forward strand.
ATGTCAATATAGGCATATACCACCAACAGATAGTACACAGCCCATGCATGACACACACTATCTAATACATAATAGTGGTGTCAATAGAGGCATATAACACCAACAGATAGTACACAGCCCACGACACGCACTATCTAATACATAACAGTGATGTCAATATACGCATATACCACAGACAGATAGTATACAGCCCACGCACAACACGCACTATCTAAAACATAACAGTGGTGTCAATATAGGCATATACCACCAACAGATAGTACACAGCGCATGACACACACTATTTAATACATAATAGTGATGTCAATATAGGCATATACCACCAACAGCTAGTACACAGCACGCCACCGACACTATCTAATACTTAACAGTGATGTCAATATAGGCATATACCACAAACAGCTAGTACACAGTACACAGCACACCACCAACACTATCTAATACATAACAGTGATGTCGGAATGGGCATATACCACAAACAACTAAGTACACAGCCAAACTCCAGAGCCATCTAGCGACTGTGACCTATCAATAGCTTAGTACACAGCCCACTACCAGGGCCACCTATCACTGTGTAAACTGAATTGCTACAGTGACATCTTGTAACCATCACGCTTTGCAAAGACCATCTTGCAATGTACTATTAGAGGATGATAAAAAAAGGTAGGGGGTTGACAAAAGAAGTGACGATACAACATCAAAGAGTCAATAGGAGCGACATTTGCCTACTCCCAGAGGGTGGGTGGAGAACAGGTTAAAAAGTGATGTCGGTGCTGAGTTCAATGTGGCGCCCCACTGATCCTTATGGGTTATGGGAAAGTGAAGTAAAACATGCAAACAACCAGCAAGGATAGGATAACGCGACAAGGCTCACTTCAGGTGCAGTTGGTTGGTTGGTTGATGGGGTTTTATTTCCTGGCAACATGTAAGGTCATATCAGGACGGGTACCGACTTGTGACGGTGCACACTCATGGTGACTTTACAGTGCTGCTGCCAGCACCATTACCTGATATCCCACTCAGTCACATTATCCTGACACTGAGCTAATCAGTCCTTGCCCTATCCTAATAATGCCAAGTCCCTTGCTAGGAAGCGACAAGTATCAACTTAAAATTCATTGGTTTGTCTCGAACAGGGTTCGAACCCCACGATCTATTAAAACTGGAGATGGACGCTCAACTCATTCGTCACCCCATCTGGTTTCAGGGAGTTAATGACAGTCCTTTATCCTGCTGAGTCAATCAAAAGACTATTATTTTTATTTGATAAATTAAAATTAAATCATTTCTTATCCATACCTTCACAGATGCTGCACATTAGTAGTTGAACTGGTTGGTTCAATGATAATGTGACTGAGTGTGGTATTGTAACGATCATTCCGGCAGAGTGGTATCAAGGTGGGGTTGCACTATAAAGCTGGTAGAATCGCAATAGTCCATAGTTATTGGTAACAGATAGAGTTGATTATTGTGTACGTGAGTGCTTGTTTTAACTGTTTCTTTAGCTATTTATATTGTTCTCATTTATTTATTTATTTATTTATTTACCAATTGTATGTGTTTGTTTTCTGGTATAATAGAGTGTGGGGGTGAGTAATCTCCGTACGATGGTTCAGATGGTTTTGTCGGTGAGTTCAGGGAGTGGAAAGAGAAAAAGATAGAGTGCCAACTTTAAAGCTGCATAGTCCGATGAAAGTGCCAATTTTTAAAAACAAAAACACTCACCTAGATTTGATCCTACACATCCAACTTAAATACTAATGAACTTATCGGACAATGCAGCTTTAATGATAGCATTTGTGGCTGCATAGACAGGGACATTAAGTCAATTTAATAATAATAGACCCTTTTACTGCTGAATCCTATAGTGGCCAAAAATGCCCAAATGCACTTGCAAGTTTCATGTACTTACAGTCCAGGAGAGCCTGAATGCGCGTGCAATCGGTTAGTGCTATATTTCTGATATGATCTACAAACTTTCAGGAAACATTTCTAAAAATGAAATCTAATTTTTAGTATTCCCATTGCACTAATACTGTAAGGACTCCAGGGATTAACAATTGAAGTCTCATTAGGGCTGATAGGGTTTAAATAACAATTCCAGGGGCACGAGTTACTAGGAGCACTACAACTACTAGTATGCACTGATCTATAATACAAGAGACCGAATAGACACAGCCCATGACACGCGCTATCTAATAATACATAACAGTGATGTCAATATAGACATATACCACCAACAGATAGTACACAGCCTACGACACGCACTATCTAATACATAACAGTGATGTCAACATAGGCATATACCACCAACAGATAGTACACAGCCTACGACACGCACTATCTAATACATAACAGTGATGTCAACATAGGCATATACCACAAACAGATAGTACACAGCTCACGACACGCACTATCTAATACATAACAGTGATGTCAATGTAGGCATATACCACAAACAGATAGTACACAGCTCATGACACGCACTATCTAATACATAACAGTGATGTCAATGTAGGCATATACCACAAACAGATAGTACACAGCTCATGACACGCACTATCTAATACATAATAGTGATGTCAATGTAGGCATATACCACAAACAGATAGTACACAGCTCATGACACGCACTATCTAATACATAACAGTGATGTCAATATAGGCATATACCACCAACAGATAGTACACAGGTACTACACCAGGGAGCCTATGTACTCTAATGGCTAAGACACTAGCCCCAGAATGCCAATATGTGTGGGTTCAAATTCAGCTTTAGGTGCAACAATTCACATGTGCATTTCCCAATGACAATGCATTTTTTTTTAAACATGGCAGGAACTCAAAACCATCGAACTGTGCACCGATAATATATTTGTTTGTTTGTTGTTGTTTTATGTCCTAGCAACATCTAAGGTCATATCAGGATGGGTACCAACTTGTGACAGGGCACACTCATGATGACTTTATAGTGCTGCCCCACTGGAAGACCAGGCCACCAGCAACATGACCTGATATCCCACTCAGTTACATTATCCTGACACTGAGCCAACCAGTCCTTGTCCTATCCTAATAATGCCCAGCACCAGGCTAGGAAGCAACAAGTATCAATTCGTAAGTCATTGGTTTGACTCAACCTGGGTTCGAACCCACGACCCCACGATCTACCAACACGGGAGACGGATGCTCTAACTCATTCGGCCAACCCATCTGGTTGATAATATATTTAATTCAATGATGCAACTTAAAAAAAGAAAAGAGAGGTTCATGTTATTTCAGGTGCTGCAAGTGCGCGCGCACCGCTATCCACGTATGAGGGATGTCGCGCCGTGACTTCCGGTTCCGGTTCCGTTTTAAGTGCATCCAGGTCAGACTGCTATGGCTCAACTTGACCTTGAGGTCATCTGCATAATGAGAGCTGAGTGCTTATTTTAAAGCTCTTCCAGTGTCTACACTATAACTCCCCACCCGCACTCCACCCCCACCCTACCCCACCTCACTCACACACACAGAGATACACACACATACAGACTCAGACACACACAGACTCACACATAAGCCGTGTTCACACGGGCGATGTAAATCGATTCGTAGAAAGCGACTTGTATAGTTCGGGTTACATTTCGCGTGTGAACGCGCGGCTGAGGCGGTTTAAGGGTGATTTGATTCCTGTGATCTGGATACTGTAAACCACCTGTCGAGGTAGGGTACATGAGTCGATTTCTGTGAATCGATTTATTTTGCCTGTGTGAACGCAACCGACTTACTTGAGGCGGATTAAGGACATCACACTATATAATATAATTTGGTCTATGAAACCGCTAAGTGTGCACAGATATTTTTTTCATCATATATTTTTAGGGTTTCACTGCCCAGCAGAAGTTTTGACCGTTCCAAACCAATACGATTCAGTCCATACATATCTAGGTTGAACCCACACTCTCTTGTGCCGACGTCGATGAACCCAAACTGGCGCTGGTTAGTCTGGACTTGCTCATGCACAGATATCCACTTCCGCCTTAAACCGACTCAAAGCACTGCCCGTGTGAACGCGAAACACTTTCAAACTAAATCGATTCATATGATTCGCCTTGTCTAAATCGCTTTACATTTTGCCCGTGTGAACACGGCTGTACACACTCAGACACACACACACACATTCTCATCCACTTACTTACACACTCACACCCACAGACACTCACTCAAACCCACAGACACTCACCCATACCCACCGGCTCTCGCACTCAAACGCATCCACACTCACCCACATGCATTGACCAATTTCATGTGACGTCATGACGGGTATCTAGGTCAGTGCGCGCGGTGTTTGGCTGCAGGATGACACACTGTCACACTGCAAACTCAATGGCTATGAGCAATCTTCATAGAGAAAAGGTGAAATATCTCTAAACCCACACCACCCAGAGACAAACCGCTTGGTACACATATAGAAAATATATTCAACGAATAGATTATATTAAATTCATACGGTTAGGGTTCTGCATTTCTATTAATTTTGAATAAAATACACCTTTTGTACTGCGCGTACCGGCAAATTCAGTGCATTGTCAATGGCCATGAGCAATCTTCTTACACAAAAAGTGAAATATCTCTAAAACCACACCACCTAGACACAACCCGCTTGGAACACATATAGACAACATATTCAACGAATAGATTATATTAAATTTATAAGGTTAGGTTTCTGCATTTCTATTAATTTTGAATAAAATAGACGTTTTGCACTGCGCATACGGGCAAACTCAATGCATTGTCAATGGCAGTGGGCAATCTTCATACAGAAAAAGTGAAATATCTCTAAAACCACACCACCTAGCCACAAACCGCTTGGAACACATATAGAAAACATATTTAACGAATAGATTATATTAAATTTATATGGTTAGGCTTCTGCATTTCTATTAATTCTGAATAAAATAAACGTTTTACACTGCGCATACGGGCAAACTCAGTGGCAGTGTGCATTCGTTCTGCAGCCAAGCTGCGCGCGCATACCCGATGTTTACAAACATTGAAAGGAGTCTATAGTGACATACACTTACACATACACTTACTTACAATCACACTCACACTCAAATGAACCCACACTCACATACACACTTCTAATTCCAGGTCGAGTCAATCAGATGACCTTTTATCAAATTAATACATGTCGCTTTCTAGCCTGGCACTCAGCATAACTAGCATAGGAATGGTTAGCTCAGTTTCCGGATAATGTGACTGACTGGGATATCAGGTCTCCCAGTGGACTTGCATGAGTACCTATCCTGATATGACCTTAGATATTGCCAGGACGTAAACCTCCAAACAACTACACTCAAATGCCCACTCACATACATTCATCCCCCCACACCCACACCTACACTCACTCAAACACCCACACTCACCCCTCGCCCCTACCCCCCCCCTCCCCCCACCCTCCCGCGTGCCGCCCCAAATGCTAGGTTAGGACAGTACAGGGCAAAGCAGCTCCCTGTAATCAGCGATCGGCTATCCGCAATTAATTACCATTCGCTGACTAGCCACCGGGCAATCAGCCCCACTCCCCTTAATACCCCGCCAACTAACCCCCTCCCTTTACCCCCCCCCCTCACACACACACACACACACACACACACACACACACACACACACACACACACACACACACACACACACACCGACGTCACGGCCCGAACACATCCGGATGATGACTCACCACACCCCACCCCATCCTGCTCCCCATCTCCTACCCCCACCCCCACCATGCTCCCCTCTTGATCCCCCCCTGCCACCCTAGCCCCCTCCCCCCCCCCCCCCCCCCCCCCCCCCCCCCCCCCCCCCCCCCCCCCCCCCCCCCCCCCCCACCCTCCGTCCCCCACACAGTCCGCTGCCAGAAAGTTGGGCATCTCTGATTACACAGGACGGCTCCAGAATCCTTTTGTGTCCGTTTTGCTAGATCGTGGGATTCGAACCCATATATTGTCTGTGACCAGACGGTAACCGAATGAGTTGAGTGTCCATATCCTGTTTTGGTAGATCGTGTATTCGAACCCATGGGTTTGAATCCTGGTCGAGTCAAACTAATGACTTAAAAATGGATACTTGGCACTTCGTAGCCAGGTGCTCGGCATTATTAGGATAGGGCAAGGACTGGTTGGCTCAGTGTCAGGATAATGTGACTGAGTGGGATATCAGGTCATGTTGCTGGCTTTGACGTCCAATAGCCGATAATAAAAATCAATGTGCTCTAGAGGCGTCGTTAAATAAAACAAGCATTTTTTTCTCTTCTTTTTCTTTTTTTGGGTGCTGGCGGCCTGGCCTCCCACTTCCCAGTGGGGCAGCATTATAAAGTCCCCATGAGTGTGCACTGTCACAAGTCGGTACCCGTCCTGATATGACCTTAGATGTTACCAGAATGTAAAACTCCAACAACCAACTAACCAACCAACCTATTGTGTCCGACTGGCCGATAGAAAGTTGGTGATCGAGGGGGTCGGTCAGTCATGGATGGGGGGGGGGGGGGTCTTATTTAGTTTAGTCAGACTGGATTGTCAGCGGAACAACGAAGACTAGTGCGCTTTCAGGGTACGCTTCGGCGACGAAGATGTCTCCATGACAGGTTTTGGCCTATTTGCGTTCAGGGTTTGCCTCGGAGATGTCTCGGAGACGTCTCACTTTTCAGATCGGAGGCAAAAATCGTCTCCAAAATGGCCACCGTATTCAGTGATTTCAGCCAATCAGAGCACTTCTTTTCCATTGCAAATAGCAGCCCCCTATGGGAGCCGCCAATTTCGAGGTGACCAACAGCTAAAGTCGTTCAGACTAGCGTGACCTCAGGTATTTCTCCGAGGTGCCTCCGAGATGTACCTTGAACACGGAACACTTACACATATTACACGCATTCTGGGAAAAGTAAAGCTCGTTTTATTTAACAACGCCTCTAGAACACATTAATTTTCACCGGCTATTGGACGTCAAACATAAGATCATTCTGACATATTTCTTTAGAGGAAACCTGTTGCATTCTGGGAATGCAACGAGTGACAGGACGAAAGCTACGGCTGCATTACTAACCCCACCATCTTGTCAGGTGCAATGCCAGGCTTTGTTTAACAAGGCAAACTGCTGGGCACTGATTCATTTATTTTAATTGGCTATAACATGTTCTGTGGAACACTTTCTTTTTTAAACAAACAAACAAAAAAACAGTCATTTAAACAAACAAACAAAAAAGAGTCATTGGCCGCACCTTTCACCTTGACACGCTAGCCAGAAGACCTTATACGTTGCCAAGACGTAATACTCCGACAACCAACCACTCTGCAGTTGCCAGCTGACTGTCACAGATAATACTTGGTTGGTTGCGGGAGTTTTACGTCCTGGCAACATCTTAGGGTGCGGTGGCCGAATCGGGAGAGCGCGAGCCTCGAGTGCGGGAGATCAAGAGTTTGGTTACCGGTCTAGTCAAATCAATCAATAACATCAATTTGTCACTTCCTAGCCTGGCGCTCTGCATTAATAGGATAGGGCAATGAATGGTTAGCTCAGTGTCAGGATAATGTGACTGAGTGGGATATTGGGTCATGGTGCCGGCAGGCTGATTTCCCTGTGGGGCAGCACTATAAAGTCGCCATGACACTTAGGTACCTGTCCTAATATGACCTTAGATTGGTTGTTTGAGTTTTACGTCATGGCAGCATGTAAGGTAATATCCTGTGTTGTTTGAGTTCTATGTCCTGACAGCATCTAAGGTCATATCAGGATATGACCTTAGATGCTGCCATGACGTAAAACACAAACAACCAACCAACCCGAGACCGAATCCCAGCACCAGTCATCTACCTGTACCCAGCACCAAACACAAGCATCAGTCATCTACCTCTACCCAGCACCAAACACCAGCACCAGTCATCTACCTCTACCCACACACCAAACACCAGCACCAGTCATCTACCTCTACCCGGCACCAAACACAAGCACCAGTCATCTACCCAGCACCAAACACAAGCACCAGTCATCTACCTCTACCCACACACCAAACACCAGCACCAGTCATCTACCTCTACCCACACACCAAACACCAGCACCAGTCATCTACCTCTACCCAGCACCAAACACAAGCACCAGTCATCTACCTCTACCCACACACCAAACACCAGCACCAGTCATCTACCTCTACCCACACACCAAACACCAGCACCAGTCATCTACCTCTACCCAGCACCAAACACAAGCACCAGTCATCTGCCTCTACCCAGCACCAAACATCAGCACCAGAGTCATCTGGCTCTACCTATGCACCAAACACCAGAACCAGAGTCATCTGCCTCTACCCACACACCAAACACCAGAACCACAGTCATCTGCCTCTACCCACACACCAAACACCAGCACCAGAGTCATCTGCCTCTACCCACACACCAAACACCAGCACCAGAGTCATCTGCCTCTACACACAGACCAAACACCAGCACCAGAGTCATTTGCCTCTAGCCACGCACCAAACACCAGCATCAGAGTCATCTGCCTCTACCCACACACCAAACACCAGCACCAGTCATATACCTCTACCAATGCACCAAACACCAGCAGCAGAGTCATTTGCCTCTACCCAGCACCAAACACCAGCACCAGTCATCTACCTCTACCAATGCACTAAACACCAGCAGCAGAGTCATCTGCCTCTACCCACACACCAAACACCAGCACCAGTCATCTGCCTCTACCCAGCACCAGTCATCTGCCTCTACCCAGCACCAGAGTCATCTGCCTCTACCCATGCACCAAACACCAGCACCAGAGTAATCTGCCTCTACCCACACCTCAAACACCAGCACCAGAGTCATCTGCCTCTACCCACACACCAAACACCAGCACCACAGTCATCTGCCTCTACCCAGGCACCAAACACCAGCACCACAGTCTTCTACCTCTACCCCCACACCAAACACCAGCACCAGAGTCATCTGCCTCTACCCACGCACCAAACACCAGCACCAGAGGCATTTGCCTCTACCCAAGCACCAACCACCAGCAGCAGAGTCATCTGCCTCTACACACGCACCAAACACCAGAACCAGAGTCATCTGCCTCTACCTATGCACCAAACACCAGAACCAGAGTAATCCTCCTCTACCCACACACCAAACACCAGCACCAGAGTCATCTGCCTCTACACACGCACCAAACACCAGCACCAGAGTTATTTGCCTCTACCCAGCACCAAACACCAGCACCAGTCATCTACCTCTACCCATGTACCAAACACCAGCACCAGAGTCATCTGCCTCTACCCACGCACCAAACACAAGCACCAGTCATCTGCCTCTACCCATGCACCAAACACGAGCACCAGAGTCATCTGCCTCTACCCACACACCAAACACGAGCACCAATCATCTGCCTCTACCCAGCACCGGTCATCTGCCTCTACACATCACCAGAGTCATCTGCCTCTACCCATGCACCAAACACCAGCACCAGTCATCTGCCTCTACCCAGCACCAGTCATCTGCCTCTACCCAGCACCAGAGTCATCTGCCTCTACCCATGCACCAAACACCAGCACCAGAGTCATCTGCCTCTACCCACACCCCAAACACCAGCACCAGAGTCATCTGCCTCTACCCACGCACCAAACACCAGCACCAGTCATCTACCTCTACCCACACACCAAACACCAGCACCAGTCATTTGCCTCTACCTATGCCCCAAACACCAGCACCACAGTCATCTGCCTCTACCCACGCACCAAACACCAGCACCAGTCATCTACGTCTGCCCACACACCAAACAACAGCACCACAGTCATTTGCCTCTACCCAAGCACCACACCAGCACCAGAGTCATCTGCCTCTAGCCACGCACCAAACACCAGCATCAGAGTCATCTGCCTCTACCCACACCAAACACCAGGACCAGAGTCATTTGCCTCTACCCAAGCACCAAACACCAAACACCAGCACCAGAGTCATCTGCCTCTACACACGCACCAAACACCAGAACCAGAGTCATCTGCCTCTACTCACGCACCAAAGACCAGCCCAGAGTCATCTGCCTTTACCCATCCACCAAAGACCAGCACCAGAGTCATATGCCTCTACCCACACACCAAAGACCAGCACCAGAGTCATCTGCTTTTACCCATACACCAAACACAAGCACCAGAGTCATATGCCTCTACCCACACACCAAACACCAGCACCAGAATCATCTGCCTCTACAGAGCAACGAACACCAGCACCAGAGTCGGCAAAGGCATTAGTCAGCCACGGAGGGACAGTTTCCATTAGCTGCACACAGACCCACCTCACGGCGCCAATCAGGGTGTGTGTGTAGAGCAGGGTGGATGGGGTGAGGCAGTGTGGGTGTGTGTGTAGCAGGGTGTGTGCGAGTGTGGAGCACGGTGGGTGGGATGAGGAAGTGTGTGTGGAGCAAGGTGTGTGTGTGGAACCGTCTGTGTGTGGATCAGCGTGTGTGTGTGGAGCATGGTGAGTGGGGTGAGGCAGTGGGTGTGAAGTAATATGTGTGTGTGTGTGTGTGTGTGTGTGTGTGTGTGTGTGTGTGAAGCATAGTGTGTGTGTGTGAAGCATAGTGTGTGGGGTGAGGCAGTGTGCGTCCAGGATTATGTGTGTGGAACAGTGTGTGTGTGGAGCAAGGTGGGTGTGTGGAACAGTCTGTATGTGGAACAGTGTGTGTGTGGAGCAAGGTGTGTGTGTGGCACAGTCTGTATGTGGAGCAGTGTATGTGTGTGTGTGGAAGAGCATTATGTGTGTGTGTGTGGAGCAGGATGTGTGGGTATGGAGCAGGGTGTGTGGAGCAGTGTGTAAAGCAGTGTGTGTTTGTGTGTGTGTGTGTGTGTGTGTGTGAAACGGTGTGTTATGGGGCAGGATGTGTGGAACAGTGTGTGTGTACATGTGTGTGTGTATCAGTGTGTGTACATGCATGTGTGGATCAGTATATGTATATATATGGGTCATTCTTTAAAACTGGGCCATGAAAGTGTGACATGGAAACCAAAAGTGAAAATCTTCCAAATAATAGCAAAGAACCTTCCAAATAATAGCCTAATCCAATGTCCTATGAAGGATTGCATGTTGTGCATATGTCAGAGTTGAAAAAAATTAATTCCACTTTATGAATTAGATCTTATACAAATTGAGCAATACATTAATATCACTCACATAACATGAAAATCAAATACACATCCACAACCTCATTTAAATTTATACAACATAGTCAAACAAGATTTTATTGATTACTCTTAATCAGACAAGGTTATGACTTACAAGAAAAAAGTTGAAAAATAAGTTGAAAAAATGTTTGGCTACATGCATAGTATAGTGTAAATGTGTAAATGTTCACTTTTTCACATTAGCACAAAATCATATAAGTAAACTTATAATTTATTTCTTGGGATAGCTTCAATACATGTACTATTGCTAACATACTTAATGCACAGAGGATACAATAATTATTTGACTTGCAATCAATAAAAGAAGGAACAAATTATCAGCATCGTAATGTGGAAATCAAATATGTGGTGCCCAGTTTTAAAGAATGACCCATATACATGTGAGGTGTTGGGGTGTGAGGACGAGTACCAGTGGGAGAGTTTCACTGGTCCCCAGGCCCTTCATGTAGACAATGGTTCCGGTATTTATCACCGCCATATGAGAAGGCCGTCATGGCTGCATTCTGCAACACCGTGAAGGTGAAGGTCACAGGCAGAGCCATTCACACAAGCTTCTGTAAATACAGCCCCGGTTATACACGCTCAAGTAATAGCATTTTTTTTACCTCAGTGTGTGCAGGTGAATTTTCTCAACCCTTCAACCATTTTAACCAAGTTCTAAATATTTCATATAATACTTAATAGTTTTATTGTACAGCGTCTACTGCTAGGTTCCTGCTAGTACCATTCTATTAAATTTACATCATTTAAACAAAAAATTTATTATTTTGTTGTTGCAAACATTTTTGATTCATCTGAATAGTCTTTTTTTTCAACGCCGAAGCAATGTCTTCCGGCCATACTTAACCATGGCATTATTATGACTTATTATCGTATTATATTGAGTACACATTCCTGAAAGATGCTTGGATCTTTCTAGTTACACGATTTTGTGTAAACAGAACTGTATAATATTTTTCCCGAACAAACAACACACACTGGTGTAATTACGCTTGTTAAAGAAGCGTGCCTCGAAATCATTTACAACAGCTTGTGCTAACAACTCCTTACAAGCTCATTTGAATAAGTCATTGTTTACATGAGTAAAACTCTGTATTTACATGAGCTCATGTGAATAAGTTGTTGGTTACATCACTTTGGAGATATTTGAAGTGAAAATACACACAACTAATTTTGGTGTGCACACCGAAATGCTGGACATAGATTGTTTACCTATTTAAAGGGCTGTCCATTACGACGCATCGCGCCGCCATACCTTACGTCGGGATACATCGTTATGCGCGTGTTAGGCGTTCATTGGTATACGTCAATGTATGTCGACGTTCAGCAAGATACGGCATCATGCATCGGAGATTGTTTACCTATTTAAAGGGCTGTCCATTACGACGCATCGCGCCGCCATACCTTACGTCGGGATACATCGTTATGCGCGTGTTAGGCGTTCATTGGTATACGTCAATGTATGTCGACATTCAGCAAGATACGGCATCGCGCATCGGCAAAGTTTTGTGCATGCACAAAACTTTCGAGGTACAACAACGTTCGACAACGTGTGGATTTTACGACGGCCATACGTTATGTATACGTTAGGCGTACGTCGATGTACGCTAAAAGTATGTTTAGACAAACATTGTTCACTACGTTGCACTACATTAATTTGATGTTCATTATGGGAATGTACAGTCCATGTACTGACAACGTATGTCTAACGTTTTTCGCCGGGAAGCACGTTAGCCATACGTTAGCCATACGTTGGTCATACGTTGGCCATACGCTATGTATACGGTATGTATTCATCCAACTTTGCGCCCACGCCGAAAAGTTTGACGCTTCTCGACGTAAAAAAGTGATTTTACGCGTTGGCTGCACGCTTGCGAGATGTGTCGTAATGTGACAGGGCCTTTAGAACGTAGCAGCACAGTACCACTGCACGCTTGCGAGATGTGTCGTAATGTGACAGGGCCTTTAGAACATTGCAGCACAGTACCAAACAGCAATAAGTGTTTAATGAGTGCACTAGTATCAAAGTATGTATATTAGGATCAAATCCAGGTCAATAATTTTGTTTAGAAAATGTGCTGTTTTGAAGTAGTCTGCACTGACCTCTCAGGCATGGAGCCACATAGACAGGTAGGCATAGATCAGGTTATTACATCAAGGAACATGTCTCCTCACATGTATGAACATCAAATCAATGATATAGTCTAAAGGTAAATGGTTATTGTCAAGTCTACATGTACAAAATAAAGTCCCCACTATATTTGTAATGCCTGATTTCAACCTATTATTGTCTATATTGTTCATACCATCTCATGATCTCATCCATAAATAGTTCATATGCACTATAATTGTTAAGGCCGGAAGACCAGCACCTCGGTGCTCAAAAAAGATGTTATTCAACTGGAATAAACATTTGGGGGGGGGGGGGGGGGGAAGCCTAATAGTTAGAAGGCTAGTCCACATATGGCAAGAAGTGTGGGTTTTAATCCTGCTTTGGGTGCAAAATGTCCCATTTGCAGCACCCACCACCCAATCTAACACTTTCATAGGACTATGCGGCTTTAACATGAGTACCCCGCCCATCCACTGACCATGACCTGGAAACCAGTGATTAAATGGCCGACAGAGAAGTGATGAATTATGGGAGGAGTTAACGTCATATAGGATGCCTCACTACAGCAGTATGTTATCAGATTATTACAGAGGTGTCAGTCAATAGACCATGCCGGAAGCTGCTACCTACAGCATTAGTTCTCACCACCGCCATCAGAGGGCGAGTTGGTAATGGTTACCCTCTATGATACCGTTTCCACAGAGCATTGTAAAGTCGACGGCTGGTATCTGTAGTTGTGTAGGCAGGCCAATAGGAAATCAATAGAGGCAAGAAGAGAAAGGAAGAGTATAAAGAGTGAAAGTAGAGTGAGAGCTTGCACCCTCAGGTTTATTATTATATAGTGGTACATGGCTCTGATATGGCATAGCACCTGACCATTATCTCCAATCAGCAACAATCATTCCTAGTTCCACCAATGAACAGTAAGCATTCTGGGGTCACCACGGCTACTGTGATCTACCCACCACCACCACGCATTGTGGCTGCTTGGCCTGCACCTGCCTGCTGTGTGTGTGTGTGTGTGTGTGTGTGGTGATCCGTGACTAACAGTTGGGGGGGAGGGGACAGTGAGTAGAGTTCTTGAGCTCCTGACACACTAACAGTAGTGCCCCTTTCACACTATCTACCTAATACACAATGACTATTGACCACAAGTAAAGAGTCACCAGCAACTACATAAATACATTCATGCACCTGGCCCTATACACCATTTACATTAATAGACCATTTGTACTCCTTTATAGACCATTTCACATTCCCCACCAATGCGCTTTATCGGAATATTTTACAGCATGTTGCACAGTGAGCTGCTATTCGAAACAGTACAGATTTCACCTCCATCAGAGGACGGGTTGGTTGGTTGTTCGAATTTTACATCCTGGCAACATCTAAGGTTATATCAGGACGCGTCCCGACTTGTGACAGTGCGCACTCACGGTGGCTTTTATGGTGCTGCCCCACTGAGAAATCAGGCCGCCAGCACCATGACCCGACATCCCACTCAGTCACATTAACCTGACACTGAGCTAACCAGTCATTGCCCTATCCTAGTAATGCCAAGCGCCATGTATCAATTTTATAAGTCATTGGTTTGACTCGACCGGAAATCGAACTCCCGATCTCCCGCACGGGAGCCCTGCGCTCTACCGATTCGGCCACCGGTTCGGGTCCCATTATATATGGGGATGTATATGACCAATGTGAATATGAATAATCAGATAGCTGTATTATTAAACTCCTCTTGTAAGGATGTATAATTGCATGAACACCATCCATGATTACCCAGATATGACCAGTGGTGCCACCACTCGTCTATCCACTTCACTAAGCACACCAAATCTGACTACCATTGTTAGTTCATAGTGAACACAAATCCCAACATATTTATCAACTATGCGGTTGCCAGGTCCTTCTCGCGGTGTTAATTCCCAAACCTCCTTGGCTATGTATCAGAACCAACACAGGCCAATATGTGTGTTCCAGACCCGCTTGTACCTCAGGGAGAACTGATGCTGCGACTCGGCACGCTACGTCACAGCTTCAGCCTACCCGGCAGAATGTGTGTGTATGTGTGTGTGTGGGGAGGGGGTGATCATACAAATATGAAGTAGTATTTCATCCAGTGTAAAATATTTTCCAGCATAATTTCACTGCAGTCTACATTAGAAATAACTGTACGGCAAGAACTGGACCATGTTTGGTCAACATGAGCCGTATGGTAACTTATAGGCGCAACATGAGTTTAAAGTATAGAGTCTATAATGAAGGATGGGGCTGGAAGGGGAAGGGGAGGATCTCTACCTTTCCGCTGGGTTTGTTTGTTGTTGTTTTACCTCCTAGCAACATCTAAGGTCATATCAGGACGGGCCCCGACTTGTGACAGTGCGCTCTCATGGTGACTTTATAGTGCTGCCTCACTGGGAGACCAGACCGATACCACCATGACCTGATATCCCACTCAGTCACATTGTCCTGACACTGAGCCAACCAGTCCTTGCCCTATCCTAATAATGCCGAGCGCCTGGCTAGGAAGCGACAAGTATCAATTTTTAAGTCATTGGTTTGACTCGACCAGGGTTCAAACCCACGATCCCATGGTCTACCAACACGGGAGAAGGACGCTCTAACTCATTCGGCCATCCCGTCTGTTTTTTTCCGCTGTGTAAGCTGTAGCTGTGACCTGGCGTGCTGGGTCACAGCTTTAGTCGTTCCTGAGGGACCAGTGGAGCGTAGAATACCCATGCTTGTCGAAACCTCTGTTCACTATTTATCAGCATTTCTATTTATAAGCATCATCCCAGAGGAAAAGGTGTACCAAGATCACAGACTGATGGTTAATCTCCATGCAACCCACCCACCGACTCACCTTAGCCCCCTCCATTGGCAATGGCAATGTGCTAGCGGCATTACTCGGGTGCCTGAGAGCGCCAAAAGAGTGTGCCTTGTACTAGTTGTAGTGTGGTGGGGAGGGGAGTGCCTCAGAAGGCACAAATCTCCAGATACCACAGTTCACCATACAGATTAGCTAAACCTGACTGAGGCTGGTGTTGCTTCCGGGTTAAAGCTGCATCTTCCATTGAAAAAAAAAACACATCAAATTTTCCAAAATAAAAATATGTACTTAGATTTGATCTGACAGATCCAACTAAAGGCCCTGTCTCACTACGAGGTACAGTGTCAGCTGTGCTCAACGTTAGAAAATTTGCCAGTATGTCGGCATTCATCAAACTTTTCAGTGGCGGGGGATAAAAATAGGCGCATACGCAACGTACACACAATGTATGTAACATATGCGGAACGTATCTCTGACATATTGCTAGCATATGAGAGCGTTTATGTGCCTCGCAAAACATTCGCAAAATGCTCGCATACACTCACGGAACACTGACCAACATTACAGACGTTACTCCATCGCTATTAGTATGGTGTATACGTTAAATACGCTCGACATACGGCAGGCATACGTTCGAAGTACGTTAGCAGTACGTAATGCATCCGTTGGCAGTACGCGGACTGCACGTTCCCACCGGCTGAACGTACGGCTAACGTGCAGCAAAGTATACCACCGTATCCCTTACGTACTCCAAACATACGCTGACGTATCCTGAACGTACCTGCAGCATACGTTCAATGTACGAGCCACACGTCGACACACATTGGACATTTTGAGCATGCACAATTATTTTTCGAAGCCTCGACACACGGCGATGTAAGACGACGTATAACGACGTATCCGGAACGTACCCGACATATACGCAACATATGACGATGTATGCTGACGTGTTGGTAGAAAATCACATATGTCTGCATATGCTAAGGCTATATGTCGTAGTGTGACAGACCCTTTAGATAATGGTGCACTTGGTTAGATAATGGTGCATAGCGCGATGGTTTTGAGTTTTTGCATTTTTTTCTGAGATAAATATATTAAACTGATTGTTATAATCTATCTTCCTTTAGTTTGAAATAATTCTTACATTAAATGGCTAACTTTTGAGATATTTAAAGTCTTTTTTTGTTTGTTTGTTTGTTTGTTTATCGACCCCCCAACACAATAAGTAAACATCGGGTATTGGGGGTCATAATTTAAAGTCTAAACATGTCAAATTAGTTTTGGCATGCATGCCAAAACGGTTATACCATAGGCTTCTACAGCAACCCATTCTATCAAATTGACTCAGTATTCCCTTTTATAGTATAGTTATACGAATCTTACCTGGGTACAGATGATGGATAACTCTTGTTTTCCCGAGGTACAAGCCTCGGGTAATCGTGGACTAGGGAGAAGGAAGCAACATCCGGGTTCAGCAATCTTCACCTAATTATTCAGGATAAAAATGAGCTTAATGATGGAAATCTGATGTTTTCGTTTTGGCACAAGCGAACGTGATAATCGTGGTAGGGTGTGGTGGGTGGGCCCTAGTCCACGATTACCCGAGGCTTGTACCTCGGGAAAACAAGAGTTATCCATCATCTGTACCCAGGTAAGATTCGTATAACTATACTATTTTACCTCGGTACAACGCCTCGGCTACTCGAGGCCGAGGGAGACATTTACGTAGCCTCATTTTTATCCCCAATTATCTGATGAACATAAAGTTGTGTCAGTAGTAAAATCAAAAGTTTGTACATCTCACCCGATCTTGTTAGTTGGTGAGTAGGCAGGTTGCCACCCCGCTTGGTTTCTCTAGCCGTTTGTTGTAGTGTTTAGCAAACGACTTGGCCGTCTTCCAGCCGGCGTGTGTTAGGATTCTTCGCACTGAGATTCCTAACTTTCTTGCTTTGGAGACCATAGCGCCCCTTGTGGAATGCAAAGCATAGCGTTCCGTGTCTATGCCAGCCAACTTGAGTATAATAATAGTCCATCTGGCGAGTGTGTCCCGTGAGATGGCTTTATGTGGCTTGATAAAGCTCACTAAAAGCTGTTTGGAATTTCGTATTCCCTTAGTCTTGGATATGTATGTTCTAATAGCTGCAACTACACAAAGTTTCTTATCTTGTGGAAAGCTATCTAAATGGATAGAGGAGAGAGGATCTCCCGTCCTGTTTGACTTTAACAGTACGTCTAAATCAAACGTGGCCTCATTCTTGTCAATATCGAGGCCTTGTAAAGAGAGGGCTACAATTGTCTGTCCTCTATGTCCTGTAACTAATAATAATAGTACTGCTAATTTATAGCCTAACCGTTGGATAGTGAGGAATTTATTTTCAGGCCAGGATTTGAAAAGCTTAAACACTGTAGAAACATCCCAAAACCGGCTATATTTCGGTTTTGGGGGGTTTCTTTCATAGATTGATCTCATGATCCAATGAATGACTTCGTGTTTGCCAATGGTTTGTCCGTCTATTCTTGGTACAATAATAGAGAGTGCGCAGCGCGCCGCATTTATGGCCCCATAACCAAGTCCATCGTCTTCCAACATGCGCAGGAAGCGGCCTACTTGCGCGATAGCAGGGGCCATTGGTTTAACCTTATGTAACAGGCAATATACTCCCCATTTCTTAAGGTAAGTGGTATACATCTTAACAGTACCTGGCCTCCACGCATGCGAAATTAACCTTTCTTGGGTTATTTTATCCAGTCCGTATTTTTGTAAGTACGCTCTTAGAAAAGGAATGCCAGTAGGGGGGTTGTTGACATGTCCCCGTGTGTTGTCACTTTTCCTTGATGTTGTAGGTTTACTGCTCCTCTTGGGAATCTTAAAAACTGTTTGGCTTCCCACTCCACTATCGCTCGCCACGGCTGAGTGTTCCAGTCTGGTACTATCAGTACTGCATGAGTTTTGTCCAGCCTGATCTTTCTGGCTACCCTGCTTACCAGGCTGAATGGTGGAAAAATATAGTAAAATGCGTTATTCCAAGTAAGAGAAAAGGCATCCACTCGCCAAGCGTGTGGTTCTGGGTGCCAGGATACATATTTATCAAGTTTTTTGTTTTTACGTGAGGCAAAAAGGTCTATGTCTGGCAGACCCCATTCCTGACAGATTGTGTGAAAAATGTCGGGACTCAGTGACCATTCTAAATGGTCATGGAAATGTCGGCTTTTGTTGTCGGCCAGTGTATTTAGTGTACCTGGGATGTGTGCTACTGTAATCCAAACGTGTTGTTTTTCTGCCCAATCCCAAATGAGTTTTGCGATGTCGTTGCAAGCTGAGGACTTTGTCCCTCCCATGTTACGGACGTAGGCCATTGCAGTAGTATTATCAGTTAACACTTGGATGCTAAGCTTATCTATTTTTACTAAGCTTGTAAGCCCTAGATAGATGGCTCTTAACTCTAGGACATTTATGTGGTCATCTATTTCATTATCTAGCCAGCGGCCCCCTGTAGCTTCATTATTTCTGTGGGCACCCCAACCTTCTAGAGACGCATCAGTCGTAACCGTTGTGTTAGGTTCATCCATGCGGATGGGATTATGGGAATTAATTAAATGTTTCATCCACCATTGGATGTTTTCATGTCCTGCTTTAGAAATTGTCATTAGGCATTCGAAATTTCCCTTAGCTCTGTTTAGGGCGATATTTTTATCTATTTCGAGGGATTTAATGTGTGCCTTGCCGTATAATACGGCTGGTGCATAAGCCACCATTAATCCGATTAGCACTGCTACTTGCCGTATTTTTGGTCTTTTTATGTTTAAAAGCTCTGTGGATGTAGTACTAAACTTTTCAATTTTGTCTGATGTTAGGGAGATTGTCATTTGTTGTGTATTTATAAAGAATCCCAAGAATTTTAATAGGGACGTCGGTTGTAGAACCGATTTGGTCTCATGAATGAAAAACCCCAAATGGGTCAAGGTATTACATAAATCTTTTATGGCTGAATGGCAATCTTCCTCAGTGCGTGCTACAATAAAGGAATCATCAATATAAGGGAACATGACATGGCCTTTCTTGGCCATTTCAGCAAAAACGGGTTTAAGTAACATTGTAAATAACCGTGGGGCGCAGGCCAGACCATTTGGCAAGCATGTGAATTGGTACAATTGGCCTTGCCACATGAACCTAAGAAATTTCCTATGGGACTCAAAGATTGGTATTGTATAATAGGCATCTTTGAGGTCTACACTTGCAAGCCACGAACCCGGCATCACTAGGTCACGGGCTGTCTCTAACGAGAACATTTTGAAGTGTCTATATTCGACTAATTTATTTAGAATAGTTAAGTCGAGGATCATCCTGATGTCTCCATTAGGTTTGGGTCGAGAGAATATATTTGAGATATATTCTCCTTCTGTATGTTGAGCAGTGGTAATGATACCTTTCATTTTAAAATTGTTTACTTCTAGATCTAAGGCCAATTTCTCGTCTAGTGTTAAGCGGTAGGGGAAAGGGACTTTACTTTGTATCGGGGTTTCTATAAATGGAATGAAGACCCCTCTAACAATATCTAGGACTGTCTGATCTTGAGTGAGTTGTTCCCACTGTCTAATATGATTAGATACATTCCCTGCACAAAAAAGGCTTACACTGGGTTGTATGGTCGGCTCTATTTGTTCCCTGGCTTGGGGAACTGCTTCTGGGAGGGGTTTTCCCTCCTGAAGGGGCGGTTGCCGTCGTTCCAGCCGTACTGGTTCCGCTGGCCTCTTCCTCTCGGCTGATATTGGTTCCGGTTCCCGAATCGGTTGGATGAGAAGCCGGTCCTGCGGCCCCGAAAATCCGATCTGGATTTCTTGAATTTTGCAGTGTTAGTATCTTTCTTGCTGTCGAGATGTTTTGACTGCTTGGCGGCTGTTTCTACCTGTTTGAACAGATATTGGAGTTGACCCCCAAACATCTTGGTGTTGTCCAGTGGCTTCCCTTTTATTGGCTTGGGAGCCAGGAAGAGTGTATACTCTTTACCGTCATTGTCGACCACTTTCTTCGAACGTGCGACCTCTTTGCCCGCGTCGGTTGTGACCGATTTAAATACATTTTCGAACCTGCGGTACGATAGAAAGTTGCTAGTAGCAGTCAGAGCAGCAATGGCTGCGTTGATATCAGGAGTAACGGTTGTAAACTTGTTACTGACCATCATGCGGTTAGCAACTGGCATGATAGCCGAAAGGGCTATGAGCACTCCTTTGTGGACTGTGTGCAGGCAAGATTCGAATTTCTTGCGATCTTCACTCATCTTTACATCATCGTCCATCTCTTTGATGGTCGCCTGAGGAATACCCTTTATCCCAGTGTACTGTTCGGCCAGTTTCGTGAGTGTTTCTGCCGGTTTAAAGGTATCGAAATGGCCCCTCAGGTTTGTGCGCATTAACGAACAGGTGTTAATGCGCTTCTTCTTGTCAGCCCTGATCTTTTTGGCTACTTTCACGGTAATGTCCGCGAATGCGCCTGGGTGAGGGTCATCAGACCCTGAGTCAGTTGATGTAGAGTCGTCGGACGAGTCTGATGAGGAAGATTTTGATTTCTTTTTCTTTTTAGACTTAGATTTCTTCTTAGTCCTTTTGACTTTGCGTGTTTTGTTACGGGCTTGGTAGTAGTCGTCTCCTTCTGACGACTTTTTATGTCGCCGCTTCTTCCCGATGACGATTTCTGAATCCGTTGTTTGGGGTTCAGAAAGGTCTTCCCAATCCGATTGATCGGAAGGTGAGCCCCGTTTAGTGGGCGTTTTGGGCGGCGGTGTTGGGAGCAGCTGTTGCAGCTGCTCGCGAATGAGCCTCACCATCTGCTCGTTGGTGTCAGGCTGGGAGGGTCCTGCCTCCGGAGAACGGTCACGTGATGTGCCCGATAAGAGACCAGGGGTCGCGTCCCCCTCGCTTAGCGTGTGTGGAGCACCCTTGCTACCCCGCTTCGCGGCCATCTTGAGTCGTCTGAAATAACCAAAAGAGGGTATTTAGTACGATCTCAAGGAATGACTGAACCAGTGGAACAGTGTCAGAGGGCAGTACAACCCTTGTAAGGTAATAAAACTGTATTTACACCAGTTTTATACCAGGCGTGCGTAAGCTAAGGTATAACGAAAGTGTAACGGTCGGAGAACCGAACCGAAACCAATCGCGGGGTAGGGACCAGTGTAGTGTCCCACCCACACTCTCTGTATCATAGACTTCTCCCTTCTGTGGCTTCTACGCCAACAAATTGGAGAAAATATTATGACACTCGGAGGTACGCCTCAGAAAAAACTATCATAACGACGAAATGGCTCCAGCCAACGTGTCTCTCCGTTGGGCAACGGGCGGCAATGTAATTCTATCTAAGCGACGAAATGACTCCGGTCAACATGTCTCTCCGTTCGGCAACGGGCGGCAAAAACAAACTGGATGCCTCAATCTACAGCACCGGATAAGCACAACGCTGTTAAAATTACATATACAGCCAGCCAGTTTTGTTGTAAAAAGCTGTTAAGCATGTGCTAGAGATATTCATAAACATGTATGCCAGTGTATGTTCCGGTACTTACAGTAGAAACTGATCCGTGGTAAAAACTGCTGAGCTGCTCGTAACGTTCCTCCAGTTATGAGCGGAATATGCTAATTGCTGAACCCGGATGTTGCTTCCTTCTCCCTCGGCCTCGAGTAGCCGAGGCGTTGTACCGAGGTAAAATTGGCAATATAATGGGGGTGATGAAAATGGGAAATATTGTGCTTAGAGTGGGACTCGAACCCACATCTCTTTGCATTCCGGGCCAGTGTGCTAACCATTACACCACCTAGGCTCCCTGACCCAATATTCAAATTAGGTCATCATTGCAATAATACTTCAAATAGGTCATCATTGCAAAACATAATACTTAAAATAGGGCATAATTGCAAACCCACAATTTAAATTAGGCAGCCATTGCAGATCCAATTTCTTCTTAATTCTTTTTAATTCTCGCCATAGACTAGCCACTATTTAAATTGGGTCGGCATTGTAGACCCAATATTTAAATTCAGTCAGCATTGTAAAGCCTATATTTAAATTAGGTCAGCATTGTAGATCCAATATTTAAATGATGCCCCCATTGCAGGCCCAGTATTTAAATGCAGTTGCTCTCGTCAGTAGGGACAGCAGCTAGTCGCCCGATGTAGATGTCATCAGTTCAGGACGGGCCGCCCTCAATTGCCACCAGAAAGTGTTAATGAAACCCAAGAAAAGTCTGCGCGATACCAACAAAATAACCACCCACGTTAGCTTTAGTTAACTGTGTTGGGAAATCATTACCTTCACCTAACTTTTTTTTAAATTCACCCGTTCTTCAATTTGTGTGTGTTTTTATATTTCGCACTTTATTCCAACCATTTTTGTTGTTACTACTTTTGTTTTATTAACTCTTTTCATGTTGAAGTCATCAGTTCAGGACGGGCCGCCCACAATTACCGCCAGAACGTGTTAATGAAACCCAAGAAAAGTCTGCGCGATACCAAAAAAATAACCACCCACGTTAGCTTTAGTTAACTGTGTTGGGAAATCATTACCTTCACCTTACTTTTTTTTTAAATTCACCCGTTCTTCAATTTGTGTGTGCTTATATTTTGCACTTTATTCCAACCATTTTTGTTGTTACTACTTTTGTTTTATTAACTCTTTTCATGTTGATGTCATCAGTTCATGACGGTCCGCCCTCAATTACTGCCAGAACGTGTTAATGAAACCCAAGAAAAGTCTGCGCGATACCAAAAAAATAACCACCCACGTTAGCTTTAGTTGACTGTGTTGGGAAATCATTTACCTTCACCGTACTTTTTTTTAAATTCACCCGTTCTTCAATTTATGTGTGCTTATATTTTGCACTTTATTCCAACCATTTTTGTTGTTACTACTTTTTAACTTTTTTTTTAAATACTGCATTTCTCTCGCCCTCGCCCATATTATTTTAATTTAATTTGTTTGTGTTGTTGTTGCTTTCTTCAGAAAGCCTCTAAAACATGACAAGTTAAACAGCAAACACTTTGCGGGCCTTGCAAAGGGGGCGGGGGCTATTCAGGGATTGACTGATTTGGGGATTCAATGATTTGGAGATTGAGGGATTCAATGATTTGGGGATTCAGGGAATGAATGATTTGGGAATTCAGGGATCCAATGATTTGGAGATTCAGGGATTCAATGATTTGGATAGTCAGGGATTCAATGATTTAGGGATTCAGGGGTTCGAGGATTCAGGGGTTCAGAGATTCAAGGATTCACTGATTTCTGGATTCAGGGATTCAATGATTTGGGGATTCAATGATTTGGAGATTGAGGGAATGAATGATTTGGGAATTCAGGGATCCAATGATTTGGAGATTCAGGGATCCAATGATTTGGAGATTCAGGGATTCAATGATTTGGATAGTCAGGGATTCAATGATTTAGGGATTCAGGGGTCAGGGGTTTGAGGATTCAGGGGTTCGGGGATTCAAGGATTCACTACAGGTACCTCGTCGGTTGGGGGGGGTGGATTCCGGATGTCAGTGACCAGCACCAATCACTCCTCCTCCCCCCACCCCGCCCCCCCCCTCCACCCACACACACACAACGCCCACTAGTGGGAACGGCGGGGGGCGGTGTCCCGGTAACTGGATGGGCCGGGTGCATTTACTCAAATTCCCTTTAAGGATTACATTAAATATCTAGTCACTTCAATTGTACATATATGAGCCTGTCTCAAAAGGTGCTAACTCTTCGTTTTTTTGTTCATAGTAACGATTGACACAAAACAGCACAAAAACTGTTACACTGAAAATACAAGGACATTTGCTTCAAATCAATATGTATTCTGTTGGGATTATGAAACACCATGTAAAAAACAAATCAGTTTATCCTGAGCAAATGCATAAGTAGATAGTGTGTTGATCGTTACTATGGACAAAGTGTTGTCCCATATTGCTTAGCACCTTTTGAGACAGTCTCATATATTCCTTACTGACTATGCACCTTAAAATAAATACTGGCTGAAAAAGAAAATGTTAATAAAATAAATATTGGATGTAAAATAAAATACTCATATTCTAGAAATATCAACTGCAATGTACTCAGAATAGCCATGGGATACTCCGTATAATGTTCCTGAATGAATGAGCCCCGACTTACTATTCTGTGACGTCATGCAGGGAAAGGGTAGATAGAATTGCATAGGTTATAACTTAAATAGGGTATGGCTAAACAGCTTCAAATTCACTCTTCATTAAAGAAGGATTTGCGCTACTTTCCTTTGGAAACACTATTGCAGCAAACTGTACCTTTATAGCACTACTCTATAATTAGTGACCCGCGTGTCTGAACATATTTCAGTTTTATTTCATAGAGTAAGCCCATCCAAATGTGTAAGCATTCCCTGGCCGACGTCACTCTAACAACTGAGGAGGGTCATTAGGGCTGAATGACTGTAATAGCAACCTTATAGTGCTGCCCCACTGGGAGACCAAGCAGCCAGCACCATGACCTGGTATCCCACACAGTCATAGTATCCTGATACTGTGCTAACCAGTCCATGTCCTATCCTATTAATACCGAGCGCCAATCTAGGAAGCGACAAGAATCAATTTGATATAAGTCATTGGTTTGACTCGGTTGGGATTCCCAGCCTTCCGCACATGAAGCCTGCGCTCTACTGATTCAGCCACCGGATCCGGTGGAGGGAAACAGAACAAACATCTGATGGGTTGCACCCTGATTAGAAGTTCAAGGTGACGCTAACTTGCATGCAGCAGAACATCACCAAGGACAGTGTTTCTTTGAATAACAGAAAACGCTCGGTAAGAAACACATGGCCTTTAATGATAAGTGAACTATCGCCTCCATTCGTCTGTACCTGTACCACCCACTTAGTGCATCCACAGATCCGTGACAAATCAGATATCACAGGCCTTGAACATCGCCAAGTGACTCACCTGCAAAAGGGAAAGAAGACTATTTAGTACATACAAGCTGTAGTTTTAATACCATTTTGAAGTGGACAAGCTTGCTTTCAAAATGAGCCGACGCACACCGCCAGCATCGTCTACATACTCACCTGTGACCTTAGATAAAAGATTCACCCTGTACTTGTAAGTTGTAGTACACGGGTGAACGACAACATAGTGTAAATACGGGCGAAAATAACTTTAGTATGGGACAGGAACTAGAAACTGTGGTTCCAGGATCAAATGGCACAGATTTGGTGAAATGGGAGAGAATGCAAAAAGACAAGATGGTGGCCATAGAACGACGTCGATTTCACTTTTAAATCTGATTAAACTAGATGTTTTATTATATTTTTCAACTCAAGGTTAGCGGGTAAATATAAAAACATATATAAAGAATATATTTTGCTTCATAAATTAAGACATTATTCACTCAATTTATTTCCCCAGCATGTCGAAATTCTTCGGCAGCTTTTCTAATGGGTTGGTTTTCACCCCTGTACTGTCAGTACGGGGTGAATCTTTTATCTACTGTGACCTGTGCTTTTTTCTCAACATCGACTATACGAGTATATCCATACCAAAGTGTCAAAGGGACTACATCTGCAACTTCTACTTTTACAATTCAAACTCCTATCAGAGTTGCCAACCCTTACGGTTTTGCCGTAAGGTGTACACAATATTATGCCCCCTATTATCACCGTAAGCCAATCTTCCGGTTTTTCATTTAGTAATATTATATCAATGCACCACAGAGCATCTAAGGCGTTAACATTTTTCAGGGGAAATACCCCCAGACCCCCCCCCCCCCCCCAATATAACATCCCTTAAGATCTTCCGGTTTTTCATTTGCCAATGTTGGCAACACTGTCCTATATGTAGGATGAGATGTAGAGAAGTGTCTTGGTTTATATTGTTTGATGTTGTTTTACGTCCTAGCAACATCTAAGGTCATATCAGGGCGGGCTAAGATAGGACAAGGACTGGTTAGCTCAGGATCAGGATAATGTGACTAAGTGTGAAATTGGGTCGTGGTGGTGGCGGCCTGGACTCTCAGTGGGGTAGCACTATAAAGTCACCCTGAGTGTGCCCTGTCACAAGTCAGTACCCGTCCTGATATGACTTTACATATTGCCAGGATGAAAATATTCCAACAACAACAAAACATACGGCAATACCATGTTGCATGATCAAATGTTCCTGTGTACTATTTTGCAGGGCATGGGTGTGTGTGTTGGTGGGTGGGGGTGGTGGGGGTGGGGACTCTGGAAAAATAGTGCTTCTTTGTACGACTGTGAACATTTGATCAACTATGGATCAGGGTTGAAAGTGATTTGGGGCAAAAAACGCGGAAATCAAGTCTAGATTATTAAACCCACAGCGAATCTCCACAAAAACACGGATTTTCCCCCCATAGGGTTAGCACTGTCAGGGAATCGCGGAACCATGCCGGAAGTCAGGTTTCAACTGTCCTTGTTGGGACTGTATTGTCGCCCATACCTAACACTTTCTTGTTTGGGTTTAATGTTCTACTAACACTTAAGGTCATATAAGTATGGGATTCGAACAAACCAATTGTCATATAATGATATACATTAAAACCTCTCTAAACTCTCTAAATCTGCTTTTAACTAGGTGAAATTTATTTTCCTGTATATTTGTTTGTTATGTAAAGCGCATGATAACGGCTTGCTGGATCGGGCGCTATATAAATGTTTTATTATTATTATTATAACCGACCACCTCCACAGATCGACCACTCCCCTATATCGATCGCTATATTTGGGTCCCAACAATACCATTGAAACCATATTCTAACTCCCTAACCTAACCACCTCCCTAAATGGACCACTTAAAGTTGGTTTCCAGGTCGGTCGATTTAGAGAGGTTTTACTGTACATCCATACTCCTTGACATTTTGTTTAACGCGTATCGGTAAATATGCTGAAAATCACGGAGATCTTCTCTTTTTTTTCTTTCTTTCTTGAAGATTTATACTGCCTCTCATGGATAAGTTTGAATAGACTTGTTTACACCATTAGACAGTTTGTCGATAGAAAGCCTGAGCCTACACTTTTACCGACCCAAGGGATTTTTAACCTCCCACACCACATAGACATGGTATGAGAGCAACTGGCCTTTGATGACGCTGTAAGTTATACACAGCGGTGGAAATCCAAATTGGCAGAGGTGGGGGCCACGGGGAATTGAACCACTGACCTGCAGATTAGGAGTCCGCCCTAGAAAAAAGTCACACTCTAACCACTCCGCCACAGAGAACACCACATGGCTCCTTAATGGATAACCTTTTTGCACCAAAGTGCTGATTTTGTAGCTTTATAATTCTATATACAGTATAACCCCGTTAAACCAAACTTGAAGGGACCCTAGAAATTTGTTTGGATTAACCGATCATTGGTTTAACCGAGCTTTGGCTTTGACTTTGACTTGGCTTTTGCAAAAATGTGGGTGCATTATGAATGTAATATACAATGTATGTCAACACTTTGATTATTATTTTTTATGTATATACAGTATAACCCCTTTAAAACAAGCTCGGTTAAACCAAATGATCGGTTAATCCAAACTTTTTTCGGTGGCCCGGCAAAATACTACCATTTATCATATAAAAAAAGTCTCAGATGACCTTATAACCACATGAAAGTTTGGTTTAACTGTACCAGAAGTGGGCTGGGGCCCGACAATTTTGTTTGGATTAACCAATAATTTGGATTAACTGACTTTGGTTTAACCAACTTTTTATGAGAAATGGTAATATTTTGCCAGGCCGGCGAAAAAGGTTAGGATTAACCGATCGTTTGGTTTAACCGAGATTGGTTTAACGGGGTTGTACTGTATTATATTACAATGGATGGAACGATAGGACATAGCATTTTGCCTCATGTTGACTATGAATATTACTGCCACTAAGGGCTGTCATCAACATAGCTTCCCTCTGATGCCTCTCGTGTGTCCTCTGCGCTTGCCAAAAGAAGCGCCCTGTCTGACATGGCGGGGCTAAGAACAGCCACCCCCCCCCCCCCCCCCCCATCTCAGCTTAATTAGGAGCCGACGGCACATCCACTACCGTCAACAATGTTAACGCAGACAGCCACTAGAGTAGCGAGCTGGTGCAGCCGACTGGTGGTGCCGGCCTGGTACTGGGCTGGTGCTGGCAGCTAGGCTAGTGGTGGGCTGGTAGTGGTACTTGTGTGGTGAAACACTTGTGGTTAGCTAGTACTTGGCTTGTGGTGGGTTGGGACTTGTCAGATAATGTGCTACTGCTAGTTGTGAGCTGGTACTGAGCTAGTGATGAACTGGTACTGGTCTGGTTCTATACTAATGGTGAGCTGGTACTATTCTAGTGGTGAGCTGGTACTGGTCTTATTCTATACTAGTGATGAACTGGTACTGGTCTGGTTCTATACTAATGGTGAGCTGGTACTGTTCTAGTGGTGATGTGGTACTGGTCTTATTCTATACTAGTGGTGAGCTGGTACTGGGCTCAGTGGTGGGTTGGTACTTGTCGGGCAATGTGCTAGTGGTGAGCTGGTACTGAGCTAGTGGTAAGCTGGTACTTGTCTGGTTCTATACTAGTGCTGAGATGGTACTGTGTTCAGTGGTGCTTGTCTAGTATAGTAGTAATGTGCTAATGATGAGCTGGTGTTGATCTAGTGGTGAGCTGGTTGTGACCTGGTGCTGAGCTGGTTCTGAGTTGGTACTGAGCTGGTGTTGTGCTGTTTCTGACATAGTACTGACCTGGTAGTGACCTGGTGGTGCTGAGCTGGTTATAGCTGGTGCTGAGCTGGTTTATAGTTATATTCTGAGCTGGTGCTGTGCTGTTTCTGACATAGTACTGAGCTGCTTCTGAGCTGGTGGTGCTGAGCTGGTTATAGCTGGTGCTGAGCTGGATTATAGTTATATTCTGAGCTGGTGCTGTGCTGTTTCTGACATAGTACTGACCTTGTTGTGACCTGGTGGTGCTGAGCCTGTTATAGCTGGTGCTGAGCTGGTTAATAGTTATATTCTAAGCTGGTGCTGTGCTGTTTCTGACATAGTACTGAGCTGCTTCTGAGCTGGTGGCCAACTGGTTATGACCTGCTTCTGAGCTGGTGCTGAGCAGGTCACATCCATTCCGCCAGAGCTGCTCGACCGGAAGACACGCAATCAGTTACTGAGTTAGTGGGCGGGGGGAGGATGACGGGGTGAGGGCGGCCGGGAGGTGGTGTGGTAAGGAAGGAGCAGGGAGGGGCCGGCGTGGCCGGGAGGGGGCGGGGACAGGGCGGGGTAAGGAGGGAACCGGGAGGGGCCGGAAGGAGGGATGCGGTGGCGGGGTAAGGAGGGGGCCGGGAGGGCAGGGACAGCGCCGGGTAAGGAGGGGGCCGGGAGGGGCAGGGAGGCGGGCGGGGTAGGAGGGCACCGGGAGGGGGCGTGGAGGTAGGCGGGGACAGGGCGGTGTAAGGAGGGGCCGGGGTGCAGGAGGGGGGCGGGGACAGGCCGGGGTAAGGAGGGGGCGGGAGGTGCAGGAAGGGGCGGGGACAGGCCGGGGTAAGGAGGGGGCCGGGAGGGGTCGGGACAGTGCGGGGACAGGGTGGGGTAGGGAGGAGCCGGGAGGGGCCAGGGACAAGGCGGGGGCCAGGAGGGGGCGGGAACAGGGAGAGGGCCGGGGAGTGGGGACAGGGGGGGGGGGGGGGTAAGGAGGGGGACGTGAAGGGCAGGGAGGGGGCGGGGACAGGGCGGCGTAAGGAGGGGGCCGGGCGGATGGCAGGGACAGGGCGGGGTAAGGAGGGGGCCGGCAGGGGGGGGGGCAGGGGGGGCGGGGACATGGCGGGATAAGGAGGGGCCGGCAGGGGCATGTGGACAGGGCGGGGATAGGGCTGGGTAAGGAGGGAGCGGGGACAGGGCGGGGTAAGGAGGAGGGCCGGCCGTTGTGCACCTGTCACCGGCGGCCCGGGTGTTTACTCCCGCACTGCAGACTTCAATTAACGGCCATTTAGCCATGGCTGGTGCTGGTAAGAAATTGTGGCTTTTAGCTTGTCGCTGGCAGCCGCTCTTAAAGGTCACCTAACGCGCCCAGAGCAACTTTACATATTCACCCAGCATCAAATAGCGTGTATATGCTGGGACATTCCCCTGGGAGTTATCTATGACGCGATATCTGCTGGGTGGGCGTGAGGGGAGGGGGATGGAGAGGGGAGAGAGGAGAGGGGAGAGGGGAGAGGGGAGAGGGGGGAGGGGGAGGGGGGAGGGGATAGGGGAGAGGGAAAGGGGAGATGGAAAGAGAAGAGGGTATAGGGGTGGGCGAATGGGGGGGGGAGGGGAGAGCAGAGTGGAATGGGAGAGGGGAGAGGGGAGAGTGGAGAGGGGAGAGGGGAGAGGGGAGAGGGGAGAGGGGAGAGGGGAGAGGGGGCATAAATCTGCCAAGTCCAATTGTTTTCAGGGTGTGGCATATTTTTCTTTAATTATATTAGATTGATCGTTATAAATCACATTACTTTCAAATAATTTTTATGTTTAAGGGGTACATTTGAAGATATTTCAAGTGAAAATTTTTTTTTAACCCATTAAAATGCTAAATATCATAGACTTCAACAGGCCTGCCTGATATGATCTTAGATGTTGCTAGGACGTAACACTCCAACCACAAACAACAACAATGACAGGTCATATTAATTGACTACAGGATAGCATATGTCCTATGATAAGCATATGTGCTAAATAATGTATTACGTGAATAACAATATGTGGAGGGAATGTCCTAGGATATGCATATGTGCTGTATAATGTGTTATGTGAATAACAATATGTGGAGG
Organism: Branchipolynoe longqiensis; assembly: GCA_030323885.1. Taxonomy (NCBI): domain Eukaryota; kingdom Metazoa; phylum Annelida; class Polychaeta; order Phyllodocida; family Polynoidae; genus Branchipolynoe; species Branchipolynoe longqiensis. The sequence continues at coordinate 132,597,835 of CM059186.1, forward strand.
GAATGTCCTAGGATATGCATATGTGCTGTATAATGGTTACCTAAATAAATGAACAAGGAAGACATGATAGTGGGTTAGAGTGTATTTTCTCTGGCTAGAGGAAAAAACGCCCCTTGCCTAAAAAGAAAAGATTCTCAGTGGCAAGTGAGTAGGACAGTGAGCAGGCGAGCGGTGGCGCCACCGTCGGAGCTGAGGCCTGAGCAGTAGATGAGTAGGTGAGGTTCCAGCACCCCATCACTGGTGTGTGGGTGCTAGGATAGTATAGTACTCCCGTGTTATTATACTCGTATAATTCTTATACAGCATATACTGGATTATGCGAATAACAATATGCGGAGGGATAACAAAATAACATAATGTGGCAATTATTATATTCCAACCTGTGGTCTTCTATGCAACGGGCCTGCACTTTCTGTGGGATTGATACAGACTTTGGTGCTACCTCTGGTAGTTATTGTAACTCAGCTGAGAATGCCACCACTTCACTCGTGCTACAAAAGGTTTTATTTTCTACCCGACACAGGCAGCTATGGCATAAACTGACTCAAACCAGCAATGTGTTTGTTTGTCTAGTCCGTGGCTAACTATCTGATGTATGCATGTCACTGTCAGTGCACTGCTACAATCGGACTGCTACAATCGGACCAGAGTGAACCAGTGACGCTACAAAGACTTGTCGTTAATGTTGTAAAGAACCCATCAGCTTCTACAACCGCCCCGACTGAAGTCTACTCTTCATAAAAAAAAACGGACCGATTTATCGGGGTCATTTTATATTGCTGCAATTCTGCAGCCTGTAACCGTCAAGGTTACAAACCACCCAAAAGTCAAGTGCATGTCAGGGGTCCCAGTGACAAAAATGTTAAAATCCTCTAAAAAAGTAGGGGAGCCACGGGCATGCCCACCTGACATCTTTTTTAAACCGTCTTTGTATGGTGAATATGGGCTCCCGATTTCTTTTTCTGGGACAGGATTCCCCCCCCCCCCCTCACCCACTGGTTTGGAAATTCAGTTTTCGCTGAAATCTGAGGAATGAAATGGGATCCTTGATATATATAAGGACATCACATCCCGATACCAGTGGGATTGCACCTGAAATGAATTGAATTAGCATTTTAACATAAATTATAGAAATGTGGATTTAGTCGCTAACCTTGTATGGTATGGACATTTCTCTACCCTAGACAAACAAAGAAACATATCAATGAGGGCAGCACTATAAAGCCACCAATACAGTTCATCGTCACACGTCGATACTAGGCTGATATGATCTCAGATATGCTGTTTAGGCTATACAATCCCGTATGTCTTACTCAGTCGCCAGTAACTAGTGCGTTACTGTTAGTGTGTATGTCTGGATGTGTATTTAAGAGCTTGGTTATATGTGTGTGTGTGTGTGTGTGTGTGTGTGTGTGTGTGTGTGTGTGTGTGTGGGTGTGTGTGTGTGTGTGTGTGTGTGTGACTGTGTGTGTGTAACTGTGAGTGTATGTCTGTGTGTGAATGGGCGTGTGAGTGACTGTGTGAGAATGTGTGTGTGTGAGTGAGTTTGCCAGTAAGTGAGTTATTGAGTGTGAGAGTCAGTCAGTGACTTAGTTCAAGTTGCATAGCCCGATGTGTGTGAATGGGCGTGTGAGTGACTGTGTGAGAATGTGTGTGTGTGAGTGAGTTTGCCAGTAAGTGAGTTATTGAGTGTGAGAGTCAGTCAGTGACTTAGTTCAAGTTGCATAGCCCGATGTGTGTGAATGGGCGTGTGAGTGACTGTGTGAGAATGTGTGTGTGTGAGTGAGTTTGCCAGTAAGTGAGTTATTGAGTGTGAGAGTCAGTCAGTGACTTAGTTCAAGTTGCATAGCCCGATGGTTTTAAGTTTCTCTCATTTTCTGATATAAACATATTACTGTGGATAGTTATAATCTACCTTTCATGAGCTTGAAGTAACATTGATTTAAAAGGGCTAAGTTTTGAGATATATGATGTGCAAATATGCCAAATTAATTTTGCCAACCATGCCAAAACCCTGACACCATAGGCATCTCCAGTACCAGGTTCTATTAAATTGCCTTCTATGTGGCGACAAATGTTTGGAAGTGACAAGTATCAATTTTTAGTAGTTTGTACTGACCTCTCAATCAAGGCACCTGGTTTCCCAGTGGGACAGCACTATAAAGTCACCATAAGTGTGCACTGTCACAAGTCGGTACCCGTCCTGATATGACCTTAGATGTTGCTAAGAAGTAAAACAACAAAAAAAGAAACAAACAATCCCAAGAGGACGAGTGCACCGACCTATCAGGCAAGGAGCCAGATAGGCAGGGTGCAGCATGCTCTGTTCAAAAGGTCTTACAGAGGATTTCAACCACCAACCTGCCCTCTGATGGCAGTGTCAGGAAGTTGTAGGCATGATCTGTGGATACTCTGTGGATAAAGTCCCACAAAAGAGTTCTATCACTAATGCACGATGGCAGTGGCAAGAACTAATATCGTAGGTAGCAGTTCAGTGCGCATGCTCTGCAAGAAAAGGTTTGCGTGTTGTTGTTTTACGTCCTAGCAACATCTAAGGTCATATCAGGACGGCCAGAAAAGGTTTAGTGTCATTAATTGGTTGTTAACTGAGGCAAGTACTGCCATACCACACTCGTCCTGAATAGCCCGTGATTGGCTAATATCTCCTATTAAATAACAATCAATTGGCTGGTCTGACTTAACATCATTGCAGCAGCTCATAACCCTTAATTGGCTGTTAAGGCTAAAGCAGGGTCACCATCTGCACTAGCCAGAGGTAATCCAGTCTTCGATAAACCTAGATAAAAGATTCACCCGGTATTTGTAGTACACGGGTGAAGGACAACGTAGTGTAAAAACGGGCGAAAATAGGTTTAGTATGGAACATGAACTAGAAACTGTGGCTCCAGTATCAAATGGCTACCCATATAGGCACAGAGTTGGTGAAATGGGCGAGAATGCAAAAAGACAAGATGGCGGCCAGAGAAGGCCATCGATTTCACTTTTAAATTGCATTAAAGTATATGTTTTATTATATTTTCCAACTCAAAAGTAGCGGGTAAACATGAAGACATATACAAAGAATAAATGTTGCTTCTTAGATTGAGAAATTTGGCTCTCATAAAGACTCATTTCATTAGCCCGATTTTTCGACCGTTTTTATATAAGGCTGATCTTCACCAGTGTACTACAAGTACCGGGTGAATCTTTTTATCTACGATAAATCATGCATTGAGTGGCTCACAACTGTGCTATGTTTAGACGATATATATATATATATTGGTTTTTGGAGTTTTATGTCCTGGCAACATCTACGGTCAAATTAGGATGAGTAACTCATGGTGACTTTATAGTGCTGCCCCACTGAGAAATCAGGCTGTCGGCACCATGACCCGAGATCCCACTCAGACACATTATCCTGACATTGAGCTAACCCAGTTCTTGTCCTATCCTAGTATTAATGCCGAGCACCAGGCTAAGAAGCGACAAGTATCAATTTTAAAGTCATTGGTTTGACTCGACTGGGAACCGAACTCCCGAGGTACGCGCTCTGACGATTAGGCTACCATCCCCGGTGTTAGATAGATCATTGCCAGGATTCCGTGGTCGTTGTCTATTAGTTTAAAGAGGAATATGAGTGCACCGAACGTGGTGGCCGAATTAGTCAGGCTTCCCCTGCGGAAGGTCGGGAGTTTGAAATCCAAGGCGAGTCAAAGGAATGACTTACAAAATTGACACTTGTTGCTACCAAACCTGGTGCTCGGGATTACTAGGATAGGGCTAGGACTGGTTAGCTCAGTTTCAGGATAATGTGATTGGGTGGGAAATCAGGTCATGGTGCCGATGGCCTGGTCTCCCAGTGGGACAGCACTATAAAGTCACCATGAGTGCACACTGTCACAAGTCGGTACCCGTCCTAATATGACCTTGGATGTTGTCAGGACATAAAACCCTAACCGACGAGCACATGCTTGTCACAATCGTGTTTTGTGTAGCCTCTGTAGACTTGTATACAACAACCAGGGAATGCTGGCAATGCTGTACCATCGCTATGAACCCATGTCATTAATATAACCATTACTAAAATGGTAGAATCCTGACCTCTGAAGAGTTGTAATCAAATAGGAATATAATCCTGATCCCATACTCCTTACGTCAGAACTCTTTTGACTGGTCGACAGGTATGATGACAACCTTAGTTCAGAAAGAATCGATTACATGAATCGGGCCCGAGTGGACTTGAGAACCAGCAGAAAAAGAGCAGAAAAAAATAGGAACTTATTCTTTATGTGGCTTTTACTGCAATCAAGGTAAACTAAACTTGACATGCTCTTTTCAAATATATTATTAAAAATATTATATTTGATGTTTCTGATAGATTCAATTCTAGATATGGATTTGATATAAGCACTAATTTGAATGAAAAACAAGACGGCAGATTTAGTCAATAACACAGCTATATTGTGTAATATAGCATGGCTATATTGTGTAAAACAACATGTAGATATAATAACAAAGCTATATTGTGTAATATGGCATGGCTATACAATAACACAGCTATGTTGTTTAATATAGCATGGAGATATAATAACATGCTATATTGTGTAACATAGCATGACTATATAAATTATAATAACAGCTATATTGTGTCATATAGCATGTCTACATAGTAACAAATAGATTCTGCAAAATAGCAGGGTTGCACAACAACAGCTTTATGCTGTAATATAGCATGGCTATATAGTAATAACAGCACTATAGTGGGTAATATAGTATGAGTATGAATACATACTAACACAACTAGGTTGTGTACTAATATAACATGGCTATATAATAAGACAGCTATACTGTGTACTTGAGCATGGCTATATAATAACACCGCTATATTATGGAACATAGCATAACTATATAATACAGCTGTATATTGTAATCAGGGATGAAAGTGGTCTCCAGGAAAAAAAGCGGAAATGCGGATATTCTCCCATATTCTTCCATTACTGTCAGGGAATCGCGGAAAATTTCCAGAAGTCAGGTTTCATATATATTGGTATACACTGATACTAGTTCTGCGCCGTTTGAAGCATTTATTAGTGGTATATGCTGATAGTGCTGCAGCGTCTGCACCATGTATTAGGATATATCTACGCTGATGGTGCTGCGGGACTGACAAATCCAGGAAATCCGCGGAATCGCGGAGATCTTTCATCCCTGTGTAATATAGCACTGCTTTATAATTAGCACAGCTATACTGTGAAATATACCACATCTATATAGACACCACAGCTAGCTTCTTGCATAATATAGCACGGCAAGACTGATAGAACATATCCACTGTCTAGTATAGCACGGCTAAATAGCGTGTTGTTGGGGCCTAATCATGCTATAATGAATTGAATGTGAGGCACGCAGCTACCGGTTGTGTGGGACCAGACGGGATAGCCGAATGAGTGAGAGCGTCCATCTCCCGTGCTGGTAGATCGTGGGTTCGAAACCTGGTCGAGTCAAACCAATGACTTAAAAATTGATACTTGTAGCTTCCTAGCCTGGCGCTCGGCATTAATAGGACAGGGCAGGGACTGGTTGGCTCAGTGTCAGGATAATGTGACTCAGTGGGATATCAGGTCATGGTGCAGGCGGCCTGGTTTCCCAGTGGGACAGCACTATAAAATCGCCATGAGTGCGCACTATCACAAGTCGGTACCCGTCCTGAAATGACCTTAGATGTTGCTAGGACGTAAAACAACAATACACAAACAAAAAACCGGTTGTGTGTGTGGCACGATGGCTTAATAAGAGGCATTTGCTTTTATTGGTGGTTCAGTGTCAGTTACACTGACGAACAACCTCGGCTGCACGCCCCCCCCCCCCCCATCCCCCACCACCACCACCACCACCACCACACACTCATCCCCCACCCCTTCGCGCCCTGACAGCTCGCCTTTCAAAGGATGCAATGTTGACACGTTTCACTTTTTGTCAACCACTTTCATGTTTCATTTCGCCTAATCAAATTGCTTAATCCAGATGCATAATGATATTTACTTATCTGCTGCTCTTTTCATTGCAAAAGTGTTGGTGCAATGCCATAAAATCAACACGGTTTAATCAAATCCTCTTCGCGTGTCAGTGAGCAGTGACACCCGATAAGTTCACAGAGAGGTTCCCCCTTGAGTAGAAAAGAGTATGTAACTGTAAAGCGGCTGTCACACTTCACCAGATCGAGGAAACGGATTGAAACAGAACAAAGTCCGTTGATATCCGGCAAAGTCCGGTTTGTGTCCATTGCATATCCCTTGATATCCCTTGTTATTATCCATTACCGTCTGTTCCCCGCCCGTTACATATCCAGTACATGTCCATTGCCGTTCATTATAGTTCATTTTGTATACTGAATTGTCCGTTGATCGTTAGGTACGTTATCAACCGTTACTGTCTGTTACCCATCCGTTTCCATGTGTTACCCGTCCATTACATAATCGGTACATTTCAAGTCTCAATCACACCGGGTTAGAATATTTTTGTCCGGGTCTGTCCGTATCCTCAATCCGGTAAAGTGTGACAGGGCCTTTAGCCACAAGTGCCCAATGTCACAGCAGCTAAGGACCACTTGATCCTACCTACCTCCTGTATCATATACAGTAAAACCTATCTAAATCAACCGACCTGGGGACCGACGTTAAGTGGTCCATTTAGGGAGGTGGGAGGTTCAGGGAGTTAGAATATTGTTACAATGGTATTGTTGGGACCCCAATAAAGCGATCGATATAGGGTGGTGGATCTGTGGAGGTGGGCGGTTAGAGAGGTTTTACTGTATATATAATACAATTGTAACCAGCGTAGTTTTACATGTTTCACTGCTATATCATGTATCAGTTATTATACAAATATTATCTGTGGAGGTGGTCGGTGAGAGGTTTTACTGTATATATAATACAACTGTAACCAGCGTAGTTTTACATGCTTCACTGCTATGTCATGTATCAGTTATTATACAAATATTATCTGTGAAGGCGGTCGGTCAGAGGTTTTACAGTATATATAATACAACTGTAACCAGCATAGTTTTACATGATTCACTGCTATATCATGTATCAGTTATTATACAGATATTATTATCTGTGGATGTGGGCGGTTAGAGAGGTTTCACTGTATATATAATACAACTGTAACCAGCGTAGTTTTACATGATTCACTGCTATGTCATGTATCAATTATTATACAAATATTATTATCAGTGAAGGTGGTCGGTCAGAGGTTTTACAGTATATATAATACAACTGTAACCAGCATAGTTTTACATGATTCACAGCTATATCATGTATCAGTTATTATACAAATATTATTATCTGTGGATGTGGGCGGTTAGAGAGGTTTCACTGTATATATAATACAAACTGTAACTAATGGAGTTTTACATGATTCACTGCTATATCATGTATCAGGTATTATACAAATATTATTATCTGTGGATGTGGTCAGTCAGAGAGGTTTTAATGTATATATATATATATAATACAACTGTAACCAGCGTAGTTTTACATGCTTCACTGCTATATCATGTATCAGTTATTATACAAATATTATTATCAGTGGAGGTGGTCGATCAGAGAGGTTTTACTGTATATATATATAATTCAACTGTAACCAGCGTAGTTTTACATGCTCCACTGCTATATCATGCATCAGTTATTATACAAATATTATTAAGTATTACTTCAGGCGCGCCGATCGGCTATATACTTGTGACTACAATTGGTGAGTATTCGGAGAAAAGGGGCTGTGAGTGTGTTAGTGTGTTGGGTGTACTAAAGAAGAGGGGACTTTTTAATATTAGTGTGTTGTGTGTATTTGGGGAGTGAGCTGTGTGTGTGCGTGCGTGTGTATGTTAATTGTTAGTGACTTAACTCGGTGTGCATGTCCACCTCTCATACAGCCTATCTGTGCCATGTTAATCCTAACTAGCCGGGTTTCCGACAACCCCACCACCATCACCACCCGCCACCACTACCATACCCCCCACTACCAACCCCCACCACCACTACCATCCCTCCCACCACCACAACTACCACCATCACCACCAGCATCAGCACCCGCCACCACTACCATCCCTCCCACCACTACAACTACTATTCCCACCCGCGACCATCACCACCACTACCATCACCACTACCATCAGCACTAGCACCATCACCACTACCACTTCCCACCGCACCATCAGGCCTACCACCATAACTATCACCACCACCACTCCCCACCATCACCACCACCACCACAACCACTACCATCCCACCACCACCATCCCCACACCCGACCACCACCACCACCCCCACCATCACCACCAAGACCACTACTACTACTACCACCACCAATTGGCTGGGATTCGAACTCTCGACCTTCTGCACAGGAAGCCTGCGCAGTTCCGATTTCACCACCATGTCTAGTCCATTGTATAATGAAAGCATCACATTTTCTAAAGTAAAACACTTAAATCTAGATAATTCTGGTGCCAACCTGCGTAAGTGACCTGTGTCCATTTTATAAGTCATTGGCTCCATACCCACAGGACCAGACGGGATGGCCGAATGAGTTAGAGCGTCCGTCTCCCGTGTTGGTAGATCGTGGGTTCGAACTCTGGTCGAGTCAAACCAATGACTTAAAAATTGATACTTGTCGCTTCCTAGCCAGGCGCTTCGCATTATTAGGATAGAGCAAGGACTGGTTGGCTCAGTGTCAGGATAATGTGACTGAGTGGAATAATAGGTCATGGTGTTGGCCGCCTGGTCTTCCAGTGGGGCAGCACTATAAAGTCGCCATGAGTGCGCACTGTCACAAGTCGGTACCAGTCCTGATATGACCTTAGATGTTGCCAGGACGTAAAACAACAACAAACAAACCATAACCACAACCTTCAGCCAGCGCTCTAACTGACTCGGCCATCCCGTCTGATCCCATTATTTCATATTGATCACCAATTTGGCTAATCAGATGTAGGGATGACATACCGGATGTGATGTCACTCACTGAGATAGAGCAGGTAAGTGTGGATGGACTGGTTGCAGCGAGATCGTCTCCCATTTGTTGCTGACAACCTTATGCCTGGTACACACCTCCCGTTTACGATTCACGAGCTAAAACTGACTGCCCGACGCGACCCGACCTGACCCGACCCGGCCCGTTTCCCGACTAAAACTGACGACAGGGGGTACACACATATACCGACTGGAGCGCTCACATATACCGTCCGTTTCGCGACTGCGATCCATGCACCTGGTGTCTTTAGCGCGAACTACCCTAGCTACCCGAGCGCCTCTAGCGTTCTGTGTGTGTCTGTGTGTTTCTGTGTGTCTGTGTGTGTGTCTCTGTGTGTGTGACTCTGTGTCTCTGTGTTTATGTGTGTCTGTGTGTGTGTCTGTGTGTGTGTGTCTCTGTGTTTCTGTGTCTGTGTGTGTGTCTCTGTGTGTGTCTGTGTGTGTCTGTGTGTGTCTGTGTGTGTGTATTACTCTGTGCCTCTGTGTGTCTCTGTGTTTATGTGTGTCTGTGTGTGTGTGTCTCTGTGTCTCGGTGTGGGTGTGTGTGTGTCTGTGTGTGTCATGGTGTGTGTGTCTGTGTGTGTGACTCTGTGTCTCTGTGTGTGTCTCTATGTGTGTGTCTGTGTCTGTGTGTGTGTGTGTCTCAGAGAGACACACAGACACTCTCCCTCCCTCCCTCCCTCTCTCCCTCCCTGTGTCTGTGTGTGTCTCTGTGTGTGTTACTCTGTGTCTCTCTGTGTGTATGTGTGTGTGTCTGTGTCTGTGTGTGTGTCTGTGTCTCTGTGTGTCTCTGTGTCTCGGTGTGTCTGTGTGTGTCTGTGTGTGTCTATGTGTGTGTCTGTGTGTGTGTGCGACTCTGTGTCTCTGTGTGTGTCTCTATGTGTATGTCTGTGTCTGTGTGTGTGTGTGTGTATGTGTGTCTCTGAGAGAGACACACACAGCTCTCAAGAGACACACAGACACTCTCCCTCCCTCCCTCTCTCCCTCTCTCTCCCTCCCACACAGAGACACACACATAGACACAGATACAGACCAAGAGACACACACAGAGACACACACAGAGACACATACAGAGACACAGAGACAGACACACACAGACACACAGAGACACACATATAGACACAGAGACACACATACAGACACAGAGACACACACACAGACACACACATAGAGACACACACAGAGACACACAAATAGACACAGAGACACACATACAGACACAGAGACACACACACACAGAGACACACCCAGAGACACACACAGACACAGAGACACACACACACAGACACACACATAGACACAGACACACATACAGAGACACACACACAGACACACACACACAGAGACACACACAGACACAGAGACACATACAGAGACACACACAGACAGACACACACAGACAAAGAGACACAGAGGACTTGGATCGCAAACGGACGATGGGTATCACACATATACCATATAAGATACGACTGACCGCTCACATATACCGTTTCTCGAACGGCCCGATTCGTTTTTCGAATCCCTTGCGATTTGAGTTTTAAGCACTAAAACTGAGTTTTATGCGTGAATCGCAAGGCTCTGGTGTGCGCGGGTGTCGCACACCTAACGACTAAAACTCAAACTTATGCGCGAAACGTGCAGTTTTAGATCGTATACGGGAGGTGTGTACCGGGCATTAGATGACTAATGCTAGGTACACACATAGCGTATAGGATTCGCGCACTAAAACTCACGATCAGCTTAAAACTGAAGTCGGGCCGATTCATTTTTCGAATCGGGAATCGCAATCGTAGTGCTAGCGCACACCTACCGTTTTAGCCCTAAAAATTAGTTTTTAGTCGTGAATCGCAATCGGTAGGTGTGCTAGGGGAGTGCACACCTCACGATTTTTGGGCAGTTTTAGATCGTATACGCTAGGTGGGTGCGGGAAAACGATCGTATACGCTAGGTGTGTTCCGGGCATAAATTAGAGACACTTTCGAAATGCAGGCATACTGGTATGATTGGAAAGGAATGGGGTGATTACAGAACTATCGACCGCCTTCAAACAATTCTCTTCGACATTGTTCCAGCTGTTGACGCTAGACCTGTAGTTAATGGACTTACACATGTAAGCATGGATGGAGTGGTTAAATCGAGATCGTCTCCCGTTTGTTGCTGACAACGTTAGACGACTAAATTAGAGGCACTTTTGAAATGCAAGCATACTGGTATGATTGCGAAAGGAATGGGGTGATTACAGAACTATCAACCGCCTTCAAAAAATTCTCTTCAACAGTGTACCAGCTGTTGATGTTAGACAGGTAGTGAGCTGCACTCACCTCCCCTGGTGAAATGGGCTTACACAGGTAAGCGTGGATAGACTGATTGCACCGAGGTCACCTCCCACTTGTTTACAAAACACCTCCTGCGACACTGGTGCCGTGACCACAATTCTGTACACCGTATGATGTTGAACATATCATGCGTATTCAATGAATGCCCACTACATCAACACGAGCATGAGACTTACGATTGCAGGTGGGATGTGAAATGCCACATACGCAGGTAGTTGTTGGTAGGCTGATTGCACCAGGGAGGGATAAATATGCAAATGGTTAGCATACTTCCTCCAAAATAGCAGAAATGTGGGGTTCGAGACCAACTACAGGCATGATGTTCCCTAGATAAAAGATTCACCCCTATTGTAAGTATGGGGTGAATATTGTATCTAGATGTTTCCATTTGTTGGCAATACCCCCTTCTCCCCACCCCAACACCCTCACCCCCAGGCCAGGCCGTACTCACATAAAGCAGACAGAAGTTGATGGTGTGAATTCACACTCCCTACAAGCACACAGTGTGAACACACACACTACAAGCATGCAGTGTGAAGCATGCTATCGGGACCCACGTGGTACACGCTGATGGCATGGGCAGCACGCTCGCCAACATCGCGTCCTGGGTAATCAATAAAACAATGTTGCGGCCAACGCTTACCATAAAGATCAATACAAACCACTCCCCAGTCGGAAACCATGCCAGCTCATGCCACAGGATTGCTTTGCTATTCTCGCTACCTTTTTGCTTGCACATTTTATTAATGCAACATGGACGCAATCATGCACATGTAACGGGGACTCCCAACCAGACGCAGGCGGCAGAAAGGCGCTGGGTCATAGATCTAGACAAGTGTCAAAGCCCTGGCCACATACAGGTTAGTGAACGTAGTTGAGCGTAGTTGAATGTAGGATAGATTAACGTGGGTGAAAAGTGCTATCACTACATTAAACTACGTCAAACTACGTTAAACTACGTTAAACTACATTAAACTAACGTTAAACTACGTTAAAGTATGGCAGGTCACCTACCCAATAGTACGGATAAATACATTACGGTACAGATCCCGGTACGTTACGGTACGGATCCCGGTACGTCCAACTACATTGAACTACATTACCCTACACTATGTTCAACTTCGTCCACTAATGGCTATGTGACCACAGCAGAACGGCCAAGTTTTGTGCCGGTCAAAGTATGCTAGGGTATGCTCGAGTAGGCTAGAGTATGTTATCATCACAGAGGCTACATCTGCCTTCAACGTAGTACTCTTTTGAACATGTCCAAAGCTTAAATCGGAACTCACGGCCCACACACGTTCTTATCACGTTCTCATCACAGAGAAGAACGGATGCTGGTACGTTCAACTATGTTCAACTAGGTTAGCCTCCACTATGTTCAACTACGTTCACTAACGTGTATGTGACCGGGCCTTCAGGTAGTTTGTGTATTCCCAGCAAGCCCCTCCCACACTGGGACAGGATATGGACTAGGGTGGTCCGTTGGGCAGGAAATTGGGGAGACTGTTCAGTTACTTTAAAAGGCGGGATATATGGGACACTGTTCAGTTAGTTTAAAAGGCTAAACATATGGGAGAATGTTCAGTTAGTCTACAACAAGTACAATGCAAGATATAGGAGAGAATGTTCAGTTAGTCCGACCCAGTCACATTATCCTGATACTTAGCAAACCAATCTTTGCCCTATCCTAATAATGCTAAATGCCAGGCTAGGTAGTGACAAGTATAAATTTATACATAATTGGTTTGACTCGGCTGGGGTTTGAAGCCACAACGTACCATACAGAAAACCAGCCAGCATTCTTACTTATGCTGCTGTCACACTACGACGCTTCTCTCCAATGCGCGTCGACGTATGTCCGTTTTTGGCGAAACGTCGGGAGACGTCGAGAAGCGTTACGTGCGCGTTATGCGCGCATCAGTACACGTTCATGGACGTTGACGGTCGGCGATGAACGCCGGCGCGCGTCGAAAGTTTTGCGCATGCACAAAACTTTCGATGACCGACAATGCGCGTCAACGTGTTGGTGTGCACGTTACGGGCACGTTAGCAGGACATCGACACACGTTACAAGCGCGTTGGAGGAACGTTGCTCGCATGTTGCTGTGTGTGTCTCTGTGTGTGTGCTCTGTGTCTGTGTGTGTGTGTCTCTGGGTCTGTTTGTGTGTGTCTCTGTGTGTGTCTCTGTACTCTGTGTCTCTGTGTGTGTGTCTCTGTGTCTATGTGTGTGTCTTTGTGTGTGTCTCTGTGTCTGTGTGTGTCTGTGTCTCTGTGTGTGTCTCTGTGTCTGTGTGTGTCTCTTTGTGTGTGTGTCTGTGTGTGTGTCTGTGTGTGTGTGTCTGTCTGTGTGTGTGTCTCTCTGTGACTGTGTGTGTGTCTCTGTATCTGTGTGTGTGTCTATGTATGTGTGTCTCTGTGTGTCTGTGTCTCTGTGCCTCTGTGTGTCTGTATGAGAGAGAGAGAGAGAGAGAGAGAGAGAGAGAGCGCGAGAGCGAGAGAGAACGCGCCGATATACGTTACCACAACGTTGGCTGCGCGCTACTAACACGCTGCGCTGACGTCAAACTTTTTCCCAAACCGCCAAAAAGTTGGACGTGTCACAACGCGTAAAACTTATTTTGCGCATTGGCGGCACACCGATAAGAAGCGTCGTAATGTAACAGCCCCATTAGTCAACGATTCTGTCCAGTTGGACTAAGGATGATCAGATAATTTATGGGAAAGGTGTGGACTAGGATTGGCATGTAGTCTAAAAGGCACTGGAGAGTTGGTGTGCATGTTATCTAGTATACAAGGCAGCAAGCAGTAAGAGAGTATGTGTCTTGCCAGTACAGAGTTACTCCATTCTAGTCCATAGTCAATGTTGGTAGGATCTAAAACCAAAACAAGCAGCCGATTGAGTTGAGCGCCTGCTTCGTCTATGGCCTCAGTGTTAGAATAATGTGACTGAGTCAGATATCGGCAACACCATAAAGTCGCCTTGAGAATGTACAGGTACAAGTCAGTACCTATCCTGATATTATCTCAGATCTTGCTAGGATATAAAACCCTGACAAAACAAATACAACAATGGTAGATCGTAGGATTCAACCCTTGACTTTTGAACCTCGGCCGACTCAAAACCAATGACTTAAAAAGGTTATACTTATGAAGTCGTGTCACTACCTAGCTTGGTGCTTGGCATTCATAGGGGATAGGGCAAGGAGCACTGGAATGAGTAAGATCCATTACCCGCAAGTGAAATTCCCCCAGCTTAATTAACGAATGTAACAAAAAAACAACAACAAAAACCCCCCAAATAAACCAAACATGGTCCGTTAAATGAGTTACCACGTGCAACCTGCCCCACTTAATCAGGTCTGTATGGCAGTATGGCAGTAATGAGTGTGTGTGTGTGGGGGGGGGGGCTCTACATCTCATGGAGGTCATAAGGCAGTGCTGTGTTGTGCACCTGTTAAAACTAGGTCACGGCGACGCTGCAGTAGAAGGTGATAAACCAGGCCACCTCCGGAGTAGCCGAGTGACAGTTGACGAGATGACCCAACTCCAATTAGTGCCTCCACTTCCCACCCCAGGGCGTGTGTGTGTGGTCGGGTGGGGGGAAGAGTAGTCGTAGATGGCGTCCCTCGCTAGGAGGCAGTAATCACACCCTTTTCACACCTCTCAGTGTCGCGGAACACCCACCACCTCGAAACGACAACCACCAGCGTGTGACCCTCATCAACAAACACCCCCCCCCCCACCCCCTCCCTCAGCCGCCACCCCCCCCCCTGCCCACCTCATTTGCCACAGGCAGTAGTCACCCCAATGACCTTGAGGGGTTTGACCTTGTTTGACTTTAGCAACATTAGTAACCTGATTGGAATCACGTTCTTGAATAATTCAGTCGGACGGTTTGGAGATTTAGATCAATATATTAATTAATGCCATTGTTATGAGCGACCTTACTTTAGGCTCGAAGTCATTAAAAAAAAAGTATAAATAGTTAATTTTTTAACCTATGAGATATTTGAAGCGAAAACAAGCAACATTGATTTTGGCATGCGTATCTAAATTCTGACACCATCAGGAATGAAAGTGGTCTCTGGGGGGGGGGGGGGGGGGGGGGGGGGGGGGGGGGGGGGGGGGGGAGGAAATGCTGATATCCTCCCATAGGTTTAGCATTGTCAGGGAATCGCCGAAAATTCTCAGAATTCGAGTTTTATACATATTGGCATACATTGATAGTGCTGCGGCGTTTGAAGCATGTATTAGTAGTATACGCTCTGCACCATATATTAGTATACGGTAATGGTGCTGCAGCGGAAAACAACCTATTAGTATACACTTATAGTGCTGCGGCATTTGAACAACGTATTAGTATACATTTATAGCTACAGGAACAATCCCGGAAATCCGCGAAATCGCGGAGATCTTTCATCCCTGCACCATAGGCATCATCAGTAACATGTTTTTATTAAATTGGCTTAGAGTATGTCCTTTTACGTAGTATCAACTAGATAAGTTGGCCAGTATCTAGGTTGTACGTATCAAATCTAGGTAATACTATAGTTTTGGCTTAGAGAATGTTACGCTTTCATCGTACTTAGAAACCTACCCCACCCACAGTGGCTTTAGGCTCCTGATTGTGACATTCTTTTTAAACATGATAACCAATTTATGGACCATTTTGTTGTTGAAGATTTATATTGCCTATCATGGATAAGCCTGAATAGGCTCGTTTTCACCATTAGACAGTTTGTCGATAGAAAGCCTGAGCCTACACTTTTACCGACCCAAGGGATTTTTAATCTCCCACACCACATAGACATGGTTTGATGACGCTGTAAGTTATACACAGAGGTGGAAATACAAATTAAATTGGCAGAGGTGGGGGCACAGGGAATCGAACCACTGACCTTCCGATTAGGAGTCCGACCTAGAAAAAAGTCAGACACTCTAACCACTCCACCACAGAGAACACCACAATAATGGTTTATATGCATGGCATGCCCTGTGCTTGTGAGAAAGAGAAAGCACTTAACAATAATAACATATCAATCAATCAATAGTTCCGTCCTCTAGTCGAGGGTTGGATGCAATGGTTCTCTACTTGTCCCAATGGTGTGCTGTTCTGATAGACTGTGAATAATTCAAGCCTGTCCACTGTGAAATATTTGTAAACCATGATGTTTTTGGTCTCCCTCTCCCTCTGCTGCCATTCACCTTCCCTTCCAACAATGTACAGTATATTGAACTCTGACGAATGATGTGGCCAAAATAAATAAGTTTCTTTGTCTGTATAGTGGCAAACAAGCTTTTCTTATTATCATATAACGGTTGTATAATCCATGAGTTTCTCAATTTTGTTTAATTAGAACTACAAATTTACTCAATTAAAACACCTACCAGATTTGATTCTATATACCTAGATTAAATACTCGGTATTAAAGTTTAGTAAGCATTTGTTTCTGCATATATTAAAATAATATAATATAATAGAACCTGGTTGTTCCTGATTCCTATTGTGCTAAAATGTATACATGCACACTAAAGTCAATTTAGCATTTTGCACTTTAAATATTTCTAATTATAATATAAAATTACTTTAACCTAAAGTAAGCTAGATTATAAGACATCTAAGACATTTTTGATTCACCATTTCTATACATTATTCCACAGACATGTACTATTCTGTTGACAATAGAAATTGCAGGAACAGTGTAACCATGAATGGTTGTCTTCCCACTGCCCCTTATAAAAAATATAATCCATGAAACAAAATGAGCCCTGGAACTAATATACAAATAACCTACAGACTGCTCTTTAAGGAAACAAACACATGTTTAGAAAAAGATATGATGAGATCACGACCTGATCATTAGACAAATTCTGTGATTCAAATATTGGTTCTAAATGGCCTGGGGTAACAATCACAACATAATTTGTTGTTACAATTTACTGTATCTGCATATTGATTTAATAGTATAGACTTTATCCTGCATTTAAAACATGACCATGAGATGTTCACCTCAATGACAGGGTACCATGCATTCCATAAGGTGGGATATGCGTATAATGGGAGTTTGTCAACAAACTTTGACTTCGTAGCCACTTTATGAAATAAGTCTGCGTGTCTGATTTCATTTAAGCTATTGATATCACAATTATAGCAAACCAGATTTGGAAATGACATTGGCAGTCTGTTTTGCACAAAATCATACATGAATAATAAGACTTCCTGCCTATATTATAACGATACATACATCAACCCAATATGTTAACCATTTTTTTCCCCTTTATTATTATTTTTTTTTTTTCAATGACAGATATTCAAAACTATCCAAATTTAAATATATTAGGTTGACAATTATAGCCTACTGTACTTTATCCCAAGAACATTTTCGCGGTGATTGGCAAAAGTTGCAATCGTACAAATCAATGGTCTGGACACCAGTTGAACCCAGGTGCAACACACCATTGCTGCAACAACTAGGTCACATAAACACCTGTCGAAGCCAGTGAGTTTTGATGTCACGGTGGGGCAAACCCCCAGGTTTATTTGTTAGTTGCGAGTTTTACGTCCTGGCAACATATAAGGTCATAGCATGACAGGTACCGACTTGTGACTGCGCACTCATGGTGACTTTATAGTGTTGCCCCACTGGGAAATCAGGCTGCTGGCACCATGACCAGATATCCCACTCAGTCACATTATCCTGACACTGAGCTAGCCAGTCCTTGCCATTAATGCCGAGCACCCGGCTAGGAAGCAACAAGTATCAATTTTAAAGTCATTGGTTTGACTCGACCGGGAACCAAACTTCCAACCTGCCACACGCAAGGACCGCGCTCTGCCGATTAGGCCACTGCACCCTGTCCAAACCCCCAGGATAATGATTAATCAGCGCACCAGAATCTAAATTAGATATGGCGGATTAAATCTAGGTTAAAGCTCCATAGTCCGATGAAAGGATCAAATTTTTTTTTAAAAGCCACTTACTTGGATTTTATCCTATATATCCAACACAGATGCTGGTGCAATTATTAAACATTGTCGCAATTTGATGCGCCGGTGGTGTTATGTTCAAAATCAGGTAAACACCTGGTATTTCCAAATTAATCCCCGTCCTGATATGACCTTAGATGTTGCTAGGACATAAAACAACAACCAAACCAAATTAATTCCACTTAGTGTCACTTCTTATATCACCAAAGTTAACACTTTAAAATGAAATAGTAACGTGAATTTAAAGGTGCATAGTCTGATGAAGTATCAAATTTTCAAAACCAAAATAATGATCTAAATTTGATTCCACATATTTAACATAAATACTGGTGCACTTATCAAACATTTGTCACCACATAGAATGGAATACCAAGCCAATTTAATAGAGCATGTTACTGCAGAAGCCTATGGTGTCTAGAGTTTTGGCGTACTTGCCAAAATTAATTTTGTACGCTTGCACTTCCATTATCTCAAAAGTTAGCCATTTAAAATAAAAGTTACTTCAAATTAATGTAAGGTAGATTATAACAATCAACCTAATATATTTATTTATCTCAGAAAATGACAGAAACTCAAAACCATCAGACTATGCAACTTTAAAGGAAAGTAGATAATACCATTCAATATTTTTCTTTAAAAAATGTGGCAGAAACACAAAATCATTGGATTATGCAACTTTAAGTGTTTTGAATTTGAAAATATTTCGCTTTGATTTGATTATGCAGCTTTAAGCAACCATTCTTGTGGATGCAGCCAAGGAGACCATCTGCCCAACGTCCAGCATCGAGAGCAGGCTTTTTTGTTTGTGTTTGTTTGTGTGTTGCGCTTTTATGTCATAGCAATCTCTAAGTCTAATGCTAGGTACACACTTACCGTTTACGACTCGCGCACTAAAACTCGCGACCCGACCCGACCCGCTTAAAACTGAAAATGGGCCGATTCATTTTTCGAATCGCGAATCGCAATCGTAAGGAAGCACTTTTAGCCCTAGAATTGAGTTTTAAGTCGCGAATCGCAATCGGTAGGTGTGCTAGGGGAGTGCACACCTCAAGACTTTTGGGCAATTTTAGATCGAATATGGTAGGTGGGTGCGGAAAAACGGTAGGTGTGTACCTAGCATTAGGTCATAGCAACCTCTAAAGTCATAGCAACATCTATAGTCATATCACCGGACATGGTGGCCGAATAGGTAGAGCATTGGCTTCCCGCGCGGAAGGTTGGGAGTTTGATTTCCAGTCGAGTCGAACCAATGGCTTACAAAATTGATAGTTGTCGCTTCCTAGCCTAGCGCTCGGCATTATTAGGATAGGGCAAGGACTGGTTAGCTCAGTGTCAGGATAGTGTGATTGAGTGGGATATCGGGTCATGGTGCCGACAGCCTGGTCTCCCAGTGGGGCAACACTATCAAGTTTCCATGAGTGTGCACTGTCACAAGTCGGTACCCATCCCGATGTTGTCAGGATGTAAAACTCCAACAAACAAACATTCCACAGAAGTGAGTTAGTAAAATACATGATAACCGTACAAAAAAACACCCCCCCCCCCAAAAAAACCATCAAAATGGATGTGGGCCTACATTAAAGCTTACATTCCATACGTCCGAATGTGTATATCATACAATAGGGTTTGACGTCATCCATTGTGAATCCTATTCCTATACTTGTCACATTTATACACATCTATGGGTGACAAATGGATAGGCAATACGTGTCTCACATATTGCAAATGTTTTTTTATTTCTGCTATAGCTGGACATAGATTGCATGTCAATGTGTGGCAGCTGCCCAGTGGTAACCGTATCCAATTCCCCCCCCCCCAACCCACCCCACCACCCCACACCCCCACCCCAACCTCCACCTCCACCCCACAGTGATGTGCAATCAGGATTAACACCCCTGTCCCTGGTCGGCCTGGTCAAACAACCCTCCCTTCAGGCGGGCCATTCATAAGCCCCGCCCTCCCCAACCCGGTGTTGCAGTTTCCGCGGTATGCCAGTTTGCGAGGTACACATATATTCAAATGCATTGTCAATGGCCGTGAGCAAATCTTCATACAGAAAAAGTCAAATATCTCTCAAATTACACCACTAGAAACAAACCGCTTGGCACACATACAGAAAACATATTCACAAACAGATATATTAAATTTATACGGTTAGGGTTCTTGATTTCTATTAATTTTGATAAAACTAATGTTCGCACTGCGCGTACCATGACACTCAAGGCATTGTCAATGGTCGTGAGCAATTTCATACAGAAAATACAGAAAAGTGAAATATCTCTAAACCCACCCACCTAGAAACAAATCGCTTGGTACACATATAGAAAACATCTTTACCAAAAACATTATATTAAATTTATAAGGTTAGTGACGATGCTGTTCGATTTTGACGCATGCGCAGAAGCGATGTGTACCTCGCAAACTGGTGTACCGCGGAAACTGCAACACCGGCCCCAGCAACCACCAACACCCCCTGCCAACACACAGGATGGCTGGCTTCCCGTGCACAAAACCATGGGTTCGAACCCCAGTCGAGTTAAACCTATGACTCACAGAATTGATACCTAGCTTGGCGCTTAGCATTACTAGGATAGGACATGGACTGGGGAGCTTAGTATCGGGATAATGTGGCTGAGTGGTATATCAGTTCATGGTGTTGGCAGCCAGGTCTCCCAATGAGGCAGCATTATAAAGTCAACATGAGAGTGCACTGTCACAAGTTGGTACCCATCCTGATAATACCTTACATGTTACTAGGAGGTAACGCCCAATAAACAAGTAATACGCAAGCTTGGCGCATGCTTTACTGCGATGGGGCAAAGACTGGTCAGCTCAGTATCAGGATAATGTGACTGGGTGAGATTTCAGGTCATAGTGCCAGCGGCCAGGTCTCCCAGTGAGGCAACAAATAAAGTCACCATGTGTGCACTGTCACAATCGGTGCCTGTGCTGGCATGACCTTATATGTTGCTATGCTGTAGCCCTCAACAAATAAACAGATCCTACCCCCACCTACACACACACACACACATATATATATATATATATATATACACACAAACACAAATATTACACGCACACACACGCAAGGTCCACACGAGGAGATAGTGGAGATAATGAGTAGAGATATTGGAGATAGTAGAGCCGTAGAGATAGTGAAAGGGGTTCCCCCACCCCACATCATCCCCACATTGGTACATTGTGTGCTTGGTTGCTTGCTGGAGTTTTACGTCTTGGCAACATCTAAGGTAGTATCAGGAACGTTACCAACTTGTGACAGTACACACTCATGCAGTTACACAACTGTTTCTCAACTGGTACTTTTCACTGAGATATATATATATATTAAAAATAATATTGTTCTATCTCCTTTCCTATCATGCAGTTTTAAGGCTGCATTCCATATATGCGTAATGCGTAATGCGAATGCGACAAAAAAATCGAAACACCTTGAAACCTATGAGCTACATTCCATATACGCGTAATGCGTAATTCGAATGCGAATAAAATCCATTATCCCGATCGCTCCATGTAGCGATCGGTGCGTAATGCGTAAAGGTGCTGCGAATAGAAAAGCATCAATCGCATTTGTCCATTGATATAAGGCTGGAGGAGGCGACTGATAATTACGGACAGCCATGTAGGTTTATGCGGCGGACCTGTTAGGAAGCAGTCTTCATATTTGGGACGGTCCTAACATCCCTCAAAGCAAGCTAAACTGAGCCATGTTTGGACCGTCCCATTCTGTGTGTGTGTGTCTCTGTGTGTGTATCTGTGTCTGTGTGTGTGTCTGTGTGTGTGTGTCTGTGTGTGTGTCTCTGTGTGTGTGTCTCTGTGTTGTGTCTCTGTGTATCTGTGTGTGTCTCTGTGTGTGTATCTGTGTGTGTCTATCTGTGTGTGTGTCTCTGTGTTGTGTCTCTGTGTCTGCGAACAGAAAAGCATCAGTCGCATTTGTCCATTGATATAAGGCTGGAGGAGGCGACTGATAATTA
The DNA here is from genome assembly GCA_030323885.1 of Branchipolynoe longqiensis. Classification (NCBI taxonomy): domain Eukaryota; kingdom Metazoa; phylum Annelida; class Polychaeta; order Phyllodocida; family Polynoidae; genus Branchipolynoe; species Branchipolynoe longqiensis. The sequence continues at coordinate 132,620,183 of CM059186.1, forward strand.
CGGACAGCCATGTAGGTTTATGCGGCGGACCTGTTAGGAAGCAGTCTTCATATTTGGGACGGTCCTAACATCCCTCAAAGCAAGCTAAACTGAGCCATGTTTGGACCGTCCCATTCTGTGTGTGTGTGTCTCTGTGTGTGTGTATCTGTGTCTCTGTGTGTGTCTCTGTGTTGCTGTGTGTGTGTCTGTGTGTATCTCTGTGTCTGTGTGTGCGTCTCTGTGTGTATGTCTCTGTGTCTGTGTGTGTGTCTGTGTGTGTGTCTGTGTGTGTGTGTCTCACACACAGAGACACACACAGAGACAGGGAGACACACACACACACACACAGACACAGAGTCACACACACTTTTTATATACTTCACTGCATAACGCATAACACAATACGCATTACGCGTATATGGAATGCTGGCATTCGCATAACGCATAACGCATAACGCATAACGCATTACGCATTACGCGTATATGGAATCCTAGCTTTACACAGCTTCAGTCCTCATTATCTTGAAAGCACCATTTTGTCAGATAGAACCTTTTTATAGTAAGGTCGCGATATAGTGCTGCCCCACTGGGAAATCAGGCTGCCAGCACCATGACCCGATATCCCACTCAGCCACATTATCCTGACACCGAGCTAACCAGTCCTTGCCCTATCCCATTAATGCCAAGCGCCAGGCTAGGAAGCGATAAGTATCAATTTGATAATATAAGTCATTGGTTTGACTCGACCGGGAACCAAATTCCCGATCTCCCGGACGCGAGGCCCGCGCTCTACCGATTCGACCACCGCGCCTGGTTTGTGTGCTTGGAGTTGGGGAGGGGGGTGGGGGGCGCCGATGGGAAAATACTTCACACCATGTCTGGGCTTATCGATAATTCAACATGGCGCCGGGAATTAGCTCAGTGCGCCTGATCGGAGCACGGGTCACGTGATGTGCTACAGACGGGGCGGGCCGCCCAAGGGAGTGTGGATTTGTTTGTTTGTTGTTTTATGTCCTAGCAACATTTAAGGTCATATCAGGATGGGTACCGACTTTGACAGTGCGCACTCATGGCAACTTTTATAGTGCTGCCCTACTGGGAAATCAGGCCACCGGAACCATGACCTGATATCCCACTCAGTCACATTATCCTGGCACTGAGCCAACCAGTCCTTGCCCTATCCTAATAATGCCAAGCGCCAAGCTAGGACAAGAGACAAGTATCAATTTTAAAGTAATTGCTTTGACTCAGCCAGGTTTCGAACCTGTGGATTCTAATCCCACGATCTAACAAAACGGGAGACGGAGGCTCAACTGATTCGACCATCCTGCCTGGTGGATCAGAGTTCTAACCTATATTAGACAGACCTGAACACGAACTGGTTGTCTGCCGACTGCCATGTCAGGCGATCGGGCCAGTTAGAGTAAGATTTTAGGGAGCGCGCCAAGCCAACTGCATGTCTCCAGGGTCCTCATTAGGCATCAATATGCTCACTTCCGGTTTGGCTCACTTCCGGTTTGCCAGCGCAGTGAGATGTACGCGCTCTATAGAGTGAGTAGGGTCGTGTTTACGTCCTAGCAATCATCTAGGTCATGTGAGGACAGATACCAATTTGTGGCAGTGCGCAATTCAACACAGCTCTATAGTGCTGACCTGCTGAGATACCATAACACATCATTTGGATGCAGAAGCCAATAAAGCATATGATGCTTGGTGTATGAAATACGTAGCAATGAGTTTGAAGTAACTTGATTAACCCATTGTACCTTGGGTTTTACTATAGTCATATTTTTGGGAGTTTTTTAAATTACATATTTGTTTTCATAAATTGAAATCACAAGCACCTGGCCATCCTCATTCTACTGTTCCTTGCCACATCCTCATAAAGCTAAGCACCAGCCTAGGTAGGGACAAATATAAATTTGTATTTCATTGCTTTGACTCAGCCAGAGCTCGAACCTGAGGTACGAATCCCACAACCTGGCACACAGGAAGCGAGCGCTCAACTTATTCATTACTCCTTTTTATCCCCCATCCTGACATGACCGTAGATGTTGCCAGGATGTAAAACTCCAACAATCAACCAACCTTTTTTTATCCGAGATATGTATGTTCTGATATGTACATCCGCGACCACCAATTTCCTGCCACATCCATGTGTTTATTTACGTCATGTTTTCGCTACCCACCCGACTCGTTACTAACAATAACATGTTATTATTTAATGTGAAGTAATGCCAGACCATCAGTACTACACTTATTATAATTGTGTATGCACCATGCTCACTGTGTACCACTTTCTGCCTGTGCCCTGGCGGGACGCATAGGCCAAATTGGTAAAGCGCTGGCTTCCTGTGTGGAAGGTTGAAGGTACGAGTCAAACCAGTGACTTACAAGTGATGCCTCTCACTATCAGGATAATGGATAATGTGACTGAGTGGGATATCGGCCCTGGTCTTCCACTGGGACAGCACTATAAAAGTCACTATCACTATCAGTGGTACCCATCCTAATATGACCGTAAATGTTGCTAGGACATAAAATCTCAACAACACCTTCACAGTGCTGCTTCAGTGAGGTACCGCGGTGATCGGTATTACCAGTAGATGGCAAGGATTGGTTAGTTCATTGACTGAGAGGGATACTGCATCATGGTACCGATGACATGTTTCCTTTTTTTTCTTGAAGATTTATACTGCCTATCATGGATAAGTCTGAATAGACTTGTTTTCACCATTAGACAGTTTGTCGATAGAAAGCCTGAGCCTGCACTTTTACCGACCCACGGGATTATTAAGTTCCCACATTACATAGACATGGTATGAGAGCAACTGGCCTTTGATGACACTGTAAGTTATACACAGCAGTGGAAATCCAAATTGGCAGAGATGGGGGCACGAGGAATCGAACCACCGACCTTCACATTAGGAGTCTGACCTAGGAAAAAGTCAGACACTCTAACCACTCCGCCACCGTGAGTATGATCTATCCCAAGTCCTCATGTGACCTCATATATTGCCAGAAGATAAAACTCCAATCAGTCACTCTGAGCCAGGGGGCGGGGGCGGAGGAATAGGTGGGAGAGACAGGGACCATCTTCCTACTAACTCCCTGTCCACATCCCTCCTCCCCCTCCCCCTCCCTATCTACTCCAGGGAGACAGGACCCCATAAGTCTTCGCCTTGTCACACCACACAGCCAGGAGAGCTTGTCCACCTGTCACTCACTTGGATGTCAATAGACTACATCACGGTTCCAGTGGTGCAGCGCATTGTGGGATGCATCAGAGCAAAACAAACCAGCGAGAAGCACATGGCACATGCTAATACACTGGGTGCAGCTATGAAATGTGCTCGTTTCAGCTCATCTCAGCTCTTGTTTGAAACATAGAATACCAACTAAAAAAATATATATAATAAATTAAGATATTAATCTTTTATCCAGCATTGCATGTACATCAATATAATCAGCACATCTTATGCCATGTGCATTTAGATTTAGACAAATCTGGGCACTCAGACTAGTGTTAGAGCCATAGCCAGAGTACTCAATGCATTGTCAATGGCAGTTAGCAATCTCCATACAGAAAAAGTAAAATATTGATAAAACCACACCACCTAGAGACAAACCGCTTGGAATACATATAGAAAACATGTTTAACAAAAAGATTATATTAGATTTATAAGGTTATGGTTTTGGATTTCTATTAATTTTGAATAAAACTGACATTTTTCAATGCGCGCATAGGCAAAGTCAATGGCCGTATGCCTTTGCTTTGCTCCCATGGCCGTTTTCAGCGCATGCGCATTCGGAACCGTGATGTAGTCTATAGACTACATCACGGTTCCAGTGGTGCGGTGCATTGTGGGATGCATCAGAGCAAAACAAACCAGCGAGAAGCACATGGCACATGCTAATACACTGGGTGCAGCTATGAAATGTGCTAGTTTCAGCTCATCTCAGCTCTTGTTTGAAACATAGAATACCAACTAAAAAAATATATATAATAAATTAAGATATTAATCTTTTATCCAGCATTGCATTTACATCATTATAATCAGCATATCTTATGCCATGTGCATTTAGATTTAGACAAATCTGGGCACTCAGACTAGTGTTAGAGCCATAGCCAGAGTCTGTTTTACTTATTTTATTCATGTTTTTATTTATATCCTATGGTTAATGACATATGTAGAACTAGAAAATGAGTAGGGTTAATCAGATATTAGCTATATATTTCTCTGATACAAGTGTATGTTGACACATTTTGCATTTTAATATTTAGAACAAGAATTAATAATGGTGATGTGGATATCACTGATTGTTTTGTATGGAATTGTATGTTTCTTAGCTCAAAATGTTTATCTATGGCTAGTTTTGTTTTAGCTCTATATTCATCAGGTCATTATATTGCATGTGTGCATAGATGGTTATGCCAAAGTGTTATGTATTTCTATTTATTTTGAATAAAATGCCAGTTTTGCCATATGCATGTCGGCAAACTCAATGGCCGTACGCCTTTGCTTTGCTCCCGGCGCCGTTTTCAGCGCACGCGTAGTCGGAACCGTGATGTAGTTAGTCTATTAGACGCTTTTAAGCCCCGCCCCGCCCTGCCTCGCCCCCGCCTCCGCCCGAGATGACACATGTCAATCATCGTCAGCCACCATACCAGCCGATCAGCACGCCGGAGAACAACGCCCGCCCATCCGCCCTCATCCCACCCCTACAAACACACACACACACACACACACACAAACACTCACTTCCTCTCCCTCACTCTCTCACTCACTCACTCAAACACTCACTCACTCGCTCACTCACATACACACACTCACTCACATACGCGCCCTCACTCAGACACACATACTTAGGTCACAAGCCCACACCTATAACTACTTTCTCACTCACTCATTCAGACAGTCACTCACACATTTACTCACTCAGACAGACACTCACTCACCGAACACACTCACACACACATACTTAGTCAGAAGCGTATGCACATAACTAGTTTCTCACTCATTCATTCACACTCACTCACACATTCACTCACACACACACACACTCACAAGCTAACAGTAACACACATAACTAGTTTCTCACACATTCATTCACACTCACTCACACATTCACTCACTCACACACACACACTCACACATAGTCACTCACTCACAAGCCAACACACATAACTACTTTCTCACCCACTCATTCAGACACTCAACACTAACACAACTAAACACGGGACGGCCGTCTCCCGTTTTGGTAGATCGTGGGAAGCACACGACCCCGGCCACCCCAGGGGACGGGTTCGAACCCTGATTGAGTCAAACCATTGACTTAAAAATTGATACTTGTTGCTTCCTAGCCAGGTGCTCAGCATATATTAGGATAGGGCAAAGACTGGTTGGCTCAGTGTCAGGATAATGTGACTGAGTGGGATTTCAGGCCATGGTGCTAGTTCCTGGCCCGCCGAGCCTTAGTACAATACATAACAGCGGCCTGGTCTCCCAATGGGGCAGCACTATGAAGTCGCCATGATTGCGTACTGTCACAAGTTGGTACCCGTCCTGATATGACCTTGAACGTTGCCAGGGCATAAAACCCCAAGAAACAAACAAAAGCATGTGATACGGTGAGATGAGATATGTATGTATGCTGCCCTGATCATCCAACACACGACCCGGCCACTCCAGGGGAGTGTTATTGTTAACGTAGGGGATTGGTCACCTATTTGTAGAGGACCACCGTTCCCTAACTTATCATCATGACAGCGTTCAAGGTACGCCTCGGAGAAATTCCAGACCTCACGCTAGTTTGAACGACTGAGCTGTCTGGTGCCTCGAAAATGGCAGCCTCCATAGGGAGCAGCCATTTGCAATTGAAAAGAACAGCTCTGATTGACTGAAACCACTGAATCCGGCAGCCATTTTGGAGGTGCTTTTTGCCTCCTATCTGAAAAGCGAGACATCTCTGAGGCGTACCCTGAATGCATATTGGCCAAAAAGACATCGCGGAGCCGATTCGGAGTTGACTCTGAGGCGTACCCTGAATGCAGCCCAGGTGACTAAAGCCCCGTTCACACACAGACCTTAATTCGCCTCAAATAGTTTGGCTTATCTAAGTCAGTTCAAAACGTGCGTGTGAACGCGCAGCTGAGGCGAATTAGGGCTGATTCGACTAGTTTGCCTCAAGTAAACCGCTTCACGAGGTGGATTAGATGATGCGACTTAGTCTGAGTCGGTCTAAGTTGTGTGTGTGAATACAAGTGGTTTAGTTGAGTCAGATTAAGCATGTCACTCTCAATTTATGTATGTATGTATGTATGTATGTATGTATGTATGTATGTATGTATGTATGTATGTATGTATGCATGCATGCATGCATGTATGTATGTATGTATGTATGTATGTATGTATGTATGTATGTATGTATGCATGCATGCATGCATGCATGCATGCATGCATGTATGTATGTATGTATGTATGTATGTATGTATGTATGTAAGTATGTACATATGTATGTGCGTATGTATCTTTGTATGTGTCTATGTATCTTTGTATGTGTGTATGTATCTTTGTATATATGTTTATATGTATGGATGCTTGTATGTTTATTTGTATTTACGTGTGTATGTATGGGTGTATCATACTGTATGTGTGTATGTGTGTATGTATGTGTGTATGTATGTATGTGTATGTATGTTTGTTTGTATGTGTGTATGTATGTTTGTATGTATGTGTGTATGCATGTTTTTTTTTATATTGATACAGTATTTCTGCCCATATCGATTAAGCTCGTTTGAGGGTGCTTGTTTTCGTCACTGGACAAGCTATGAAGCTGGTTTGATATGTATATTTGTATTTGTTATGTTAGTTTCTATGCTAATTCTCCATGTCTCTTATCGCTTATTCTTTTAGAAATCGTTTGCATTTATTAAGATCTTTTATCGATCTTTCTATTGCTATTTCGGGTGGGGGGGGGGGGCGGGGCGGGGCGGTGTGAGGGGAACTAAAGTTCTGAACCATCTGAACCGACACTCTGGTGTTGGTGTCCTTTCTTTTGGTTCTCTGGTTCAAGTAGGGAGAACTAACATCACCACAGGCACAGTGGTAAGCATCAGTATGGGGATTCTTAGAACAATTTTGTCATCTGCAGCACCCAGCTTTTTAAGTTTTAACCAGATTAATTTGTGAAAATCCACTTTGACAGCCTGCTGCCTGGGACAAAGCAGCCACATCTACCCACCCACTCACTCTCTCCCTCACTCAATCTCTCAATACTTCACTCACTTACCCACTCATTACCTAACCCACTCACTACCTCCCTCACTCACCCACTCAGTTATTCATTCACTCACTACCTCACTCACTCATAACCTCACTAACCCACTCACTCACTACCTCACTAACTAACTCCCTCACCCACTACCTCACTCACTACCTCACTCACTATCTCACTCACTACCTCACTCACTCACAACCTCACTCACCCACTCACTCAGTCGCTTACTCACTACCTCACTAACTACCTCACTCACTACCTCACTCACTATCTCACTCACTACCTCACTCACAACCTCACTCACCCACTCACTCATTCACAACCTCACTCACTCAGTCACTCACTGACTACCTCACCAACTACCTCGCTCACTCACTATCTCACTGACTCACTCACTATCTCACTGACTCACTACCTCACTCACTATCTCACTCACTACCTCACTCACTCACAACCTCACTCACTTACTCACTCAGTCACTTACTAACTACCTCCCTCACCCACTACCTCACTCACTACCTCACTCACTCACAACATCACTCACCCACTCACTCAGTCACTTACTCACTACCTCACTAACTACCTCCCTCACACACTATCTCACTCACTCACTGCCTCAGTCACTCACTACCTCACTCACTCACTGCCTCACTCGCTATCTCACTCACTGCCTCACTACCTCACTCACTACCTCACTCACTCACTGCCTCACTCACTATCTCACTCACTATATCACTCACTGCCTCATTACCTCACTCACTGCCTCACTCACTATTTCACTCACTCACTGCCTCACTCACTCACTGCCTCACTACCTCACTCACTCACTATCTCACTCACTGCCTCATTACCTCACTCACTCACTATCTCGCTCACTATCTTACTCACTGCCTCACTCACTATCTCGCTCACTCACTGCCTCACTCACTATCTCACTCACTCACCCACTCCTTCACTCATGAATGAATGAGTGGGTGCCTCACTCACCACCTCACTCCCTCGCACTAAGTCACTCAACCACTAACTCACCCACTCACCTACTCACTCACCCACTCACTCACCCACTCTCACACCATCGGGACTTGAGCAGTAAGGCATTACCAGCTGACTGGCCAACTGTCTTGTCGGGCCAGTTAAAGCTAGGCATAAGGCACACACACCTCGCCCACCACCGCGTTCTCATCGGAAGGGCCGCAGACGCGGGGGGGGGTGTACTCGGGATAATAGCAGTCAATACTGAGACACATATCAGCCTCCTTCTGACATCGCCCGCCTGCAGTTTGTCACAACGGATGAGGCTTCAGTTGGGGTGGATTGCTACTGATTCAGGCCGGCTTGGGAGTGTGTGTGTATGTATGTGTGTGTGTGTGTGTATGTGTGTATGTGTGTATGTGTGCATGTGTGTATGTGTGTGTGTGTGTGTAAGTGAGTAAGTGAGTGAGCGAGCGAGTGAGTGAGTGAGAAAGTAGTTTTGTGTGTGGGCTTGTGTATGAGTATATGTGAGTGAGTGTGTGTGACTGTGAGTGTGTGTCTGAGTGAGTGAGTGAGTGAGTGAGTGAGTGAGTGAGTGAGGGTGTGTCTGAGTGAGTGAGTGTGTGAGTGAGAAAGTAGGTATGTGTGTGGGTTTGTGTGTATGTGTCTGAGTAAGTGTGTGTTTGTTTGTGTGAATGTGTGAGTGTGTCTGCATGAGTGAATGTGAGAGTGAGTGAATGTGTGAGTGAATGGGTGTGTACATCTGAGTGAGTGAATGTGTGAGTGAGTGTCTGCATCAGTGAGTGAGAAAGTAGTTATGTGTATGGGCTTGTGTATGAGTATGTGTGAGTGAGTGTTTGTCTAAGTGAGTGAGTGAATGTGAGTGAGTGTGTGTATCTGAGTGAGTGAATGTGTGAGTGAGTGTCTGCATGAGTGAGTAAGAAAGTAGTTATGTGTGTGGGCTTGTGAGTGAGTACATGTGAGTGAGTGTATGTGAGTGAGTATATGTAAGTGAATAAGTGAGTCAGTGTGCCTGTATATGAGTGAGTGAACGTGCGAGTGCCTGAATGAGTGCGTGAGAAAGTAGGTATGGGTGTGGGCTTGTGGTTGGTTGGTTGGTGGAGTTTTACATCCTGGCAACATCTAAGGCTATCATATCAGGACGGGTACCGACTTTTCGTACTCATGGTGACTTTATAGTGAAGCCTCACTGAGAGCCTAGGTCGGCAGCACCATGACATGATATCCTACTCAGCTACAATATCCTGACACAGGGCCAACCAGTCCTTCCCATATCCTAATAATGCCGAGTGCCTGGTTAGAAAGTAACAAGTATCAATTTTTAAGTCATTGGTTTGGCTCGACCAGGGTTCAAACCCGTGGGTTCAAATTCCACGATCTACCATACCAGGAGGCGGATGCTCAACTCATACAGTCATCCGACATCTGACTACATGACGCATCCCAAATCCAATGTCTGCCAATGGGTGCAGCCATCAGCGTCTACTCCACCTTCAAGCCAATGACTTACCAAATTGATACTTGTCGCTACCTAGTTGGCGCTTGGCATTATTATGATAGGAAAAGGACTGGTTAGCTCAGTATCAGGATAATGTGACTGAGTGGGATATCAAGTCATGGTGCCAGTGGCCTGGTATCACATTGGGCAGCACTATAGTCACTATGAGTGCACACCAGGGTTGCCAACATTGGGAAATGAAACACCGGAAGATGTTAGGGGATGTTATATTGGGGTGTCTGGGGGTAATCCCCCAGAATTTTTTTTTAATTACAAATAATCCACGAGATTTACATAATACTACTATTTTAATGGTATGGCATGGGTACTAACATGGAAAATAAAATATAAAGTGATGATGGGACATAAAATATTGTAACCTCACGGCGAAACAGTAAGGGTTGGAGACCCTGGCACAGAGTCATACGATATGGCCTTAGATATTCCTAGGGACTTAAACCAACACACAAAAACCTTCAAAACCACACTGCATTGGCTCCGACAACCTAGTCAGACCTAGATAAAAGATTCACCCCATACTTCCAGTACATGGGTGAAGACCAGCCTTATATAAAAACGGTCGAAAAATCGGGCTAATGAAATGCATCTTTATGAGGGCTTAATTTCACAATCTAAGAAGCAACATTTATTCTTTGTATATGTCTTCATATTTACCCGCTACTTTTGAGTTGGAAAATATAATAAAACATATACTTTAATGCAATTTAAAAGTGAAATCGACGGCGTTCTCTGGCCGCCATCTTGTCTTTTTGCATTCTCTCCCATTTCACCAACTCTGTGCTGATATAAGTAACCATTTGACACCGGTGCCAGGCATTCTACTTCTTGTTCCATACTAAAGCTATTTTCGCCCGTATTTAGACTACGTTGTCGTTCACCCATGTACTACAAGTCCCGGGTGAATCTTTGATCTAAGTCAGACCCAACTAAATAATCGGCCCAGTGTGTGTGTGATTCCCGTAAAACTAAGTGGACGGGTGGGGGGGGGGGGGGGGGGCTTTCTGGTATCCTCCCACCGAATCAAACACAATTTGTAATTATCCACCAATCATAGGCAATTAATTCTAATTAATGACACCCAATACTGCTTGCCCCCGACGTACTTTTGGGTTAATTTGACCAAACAGAATAACAGTCCGTGATAGATGAGTTAATAGTGAACTATCAATGCAAATTTTACAAGGTGGATTTAAAATACACTTCTGTTAATTCACCAGTCGATTAATATTGTCCCATGATTATGTTAGCTGAGGTAATTTTATTCTTATTGTAAAATAACATCGGACGAATGATTTTCCCCCAAAGTAAACAAGTAATTGGTAACCTAATTTTCTCCATACCCATTCCTGTTCAACATTTTTTTGTAACTTAATTTAGTACATCCGTTGGTTAAAATTGCAGATATAGTCAGACGGTTTTTAGATTGTCATTTCTTAGTATAAATATATTAAGTTGATAGTTATAACCATACGTTAGCATGTACTCAACTTATGCACTCATCCCATGTGACGATATAGTCAGACGGTTTTTAGATTTTCATTTCTTAGTATAAATATATTAAAGCTGCATAGTCTGATGAAATATCAAAATTTCAAAACCAAACCAATTATCTATATTTAATTTTACATATCTAACTTAGATACTGATGCACTTATTAAGCATTTGTTTCTGCATAGAAGGCAATACTGAGTTAATTTAACAGAACCTGTTACTGCAGAAGTCTATGGTGTCAGAGTTTTGGCAGGCTTGCCAAAACTAATTTTCCATGTTTGCACTCAAAATATCTCAAAAGTTTACCATTTAAAATAAAGGTAAATTTGAACTAATGTAAAGTAGATACTAGTCATCGATCTAATATATTTATCTCAGAAATAATACATAAATTCAAAACCATCGGACTATGCAACTTTAAGTTGATAGTTATCACCATACGTTAGCATGTACTCAACTTATGCAATCATCCCATGTGACTATTACTAGTATTTATTAGTAGTGTAGTAGTCTGTAATAAGCCCACAACTACCACAAGGTGGCACCAAACGTGGTAGCTGAATCGGTAGGCTTCCTGTGTGGAAGGTCGAGAGTTTTAATCCCAGTCGAGTCAAACCAATGACTTATAAAATTGATACTTGTCGCTACCTAACCTGGAATTCGGCATTACTAGGTTCAATATTCAGAGTTCAATATACCGTACATTGTTGGAAGGGAAGGTGAATGGCAGCAGAGAGAGAGGAAGACCAAGAACATTATGGTTTACAAATATTTCGCAGTGGACAGGCTTGAATTATTCACAGTCTATCAGAACAGCACATCATCGGGACAAGTGGAGAACCATTGCATCCAAACCTCAACTAGAGGACAGAACTATTGATTGATTGAGGATAGGACTAGGACTGGTTAGCACAGTATCAGGATAATGTGACTGTGTGGAATATCGAACCATGGTGCCAGGGGGGCAGCACTATAAGTCACCAAGAGTGCATAAATTAGTACCCGTCCTGATATGACCTTAGACGTTGCTAAGATGTAAAGCAACAGGAAGCAAAGAGTGGTGGTGGACTCAACTGTGCTAACCCTTGCCGGTCAGAAGTATCGGCAGGTGGCAGCACGCTACCAGTGGTGGTCTCTATGGTGGAATATCGATTTGGTGAAATTCTGGTTAATTTCAAAAAGTAAATTTGATTATTGCGGATGTCTTCCAGGATAACACCCACATTACACACAGAATATCTGCTGGAACATCTAATTTTCCAATACTGAGGGTGGTGTTCTCTGTGGCGGAGTGGTTAGAGTGTCTGATTTTTTTCTAGGTCAGACTCCTAATCAGAAGGTTGGTGGTTTGATTCCCTATGTCCCCACCTCTGCCAATTTGGATTTCCACCGCTGTGTTTAACTTAGAGCGTCATCAAAGGCCAGTTGCTCTCATACCATGTCTATGTGGTGTGGGAGGTCATAAAAATCCCTTGGGTCGGTAAAAGTGTAAGCCCAGGCTTTCTATCGACAAACTGTCTAATGGTGAAAACAAGTCTACTCAGACTTATCCATGATAGGCAGTATAAATCTTCAAGAAAAATAAACGCGGACTGGAACGTGAAGAGCCACGGTAAATATGTTGCAGGACAGGATGGCTGAATGAGTTGAGCGCCAGCCTCTCGTTTTGGTAGGTCATGGCTGTGGTATGTTGAGTCAAATCAATGACTTAACAATTTATACTTGTTACTACCTAGCCTGGTGTTCGGCATTGCTATAATGGGGCAAGGAACAGCAGAATGAGGAAGACCAATTGTCTGCGATTGAAATTTCCGTCGCTTAATAAACTAATGCACCATAAAACCAACAACAACAAAAACTGATGACGTCAAATGATGTTTAGCTCACGTGACTGCGTCCATACATGTTAGGTTCACATGAGGCCAACATACCTGAAAAAAAGAAAAAGAAACAAATGGATGAAGACATTGAATAACCGAAACATGGAGAACAAATTCATAATCATTTTGTTAAAGTTGCATAGTCCGATGGTTTTGAATTTCTAAATTTTTTCTGAGATAAATATAGTAGATCGATCACTGGTATCTACTTTACATTAGTTCAAAGTTACTTTTATTTTAAATGATAAAGTTTTGAGATATTTTTAGTGCAAACATGGAAAATTAGTTTTGGCATGCTTGCCAAAATTCTGACACCATAGACTTCTGCAGTAACAGGTTCTGTTAAATTGACTCAGTATTGCCTTCTACGCAGAAACCAATGCTTAATAAGTGCATCAGTATCTAAGTTAGATATGTAAAATCAAATCTAGATAATTGGTTTGGTTTTGAAAATTTGATATTTCATCGGACCATGCAGCATTAAATAAACTACACACAACCACCCATGGCTTGAAAGACACCTTGTAATAAAATGCATGAAATAACTAGCCGGTAATCATAGAAAAAAAAGTGAGCATTGAAACAACTAGCCATAAAATCTTAGATCAAAAAGAGCATAAAACAAGTTACAAACAAACACTCGGAATATCACTTAATGGTGAGAAATTAAATCAAAGAAATCAACGAATAACAAAAGGTAATAATGTAAATTAACTACAATAGAGAAATATTTACAAATGTCATATGAAATGAAAACAAAAGTAGTTTTCTTCCATAGATATAATGAGGTACTGATCAACTGTAAAGTGTCAACCATTTGGAAAATAGGAATAACTATCTAACTAACTCACCCCCTTAAAGAGTTATACTTGTCACTCACTACCTGACCTAGTAGTCAGTATAAATGGGATATGACAAGGAGCAGTGGAATGAGGAAGACCAATTGACTGCGATTGTAATTTCACCCGTTTAATCAACGAATGTAAAAAAAATTAAAAAAAGATTTTAATTTCTTTTTAAATCATGATAATCCAGTGAAAAGGTTTTATGTTCATATCGATATGGAAATGACCACCAATCTACATGGCCGTTGAACCGAACATGGTGGACTAATCGGTAAGAACACAAGCTTCTCAAGCGGAAGGTCGGGAGTTCGAATCCTGGCCGAGTCAAACCAATGTACCGGTGGCCTGGTATCTCAGTGGGACAACACTAATAAAGTGGCCATGCCCTATACATCATTTACCTTTATAGACCATTTGTAATCCTTTATAGACTGGTTCACTTTCCCCACCAATGCGTTTTATCGGAATATTTTACACTCAGATTCTGTCAAGATGTAAAACCCCAACAAACAAAATATCATGGCAGTTGCAGACAAGGTGAACCCATCAGCAATTGTTTCAGACGGAATTAGACTTACATCCGGGAAGTACATGGTCAGGTGTAATTTGTTGCCACATTAAAAGTATATATACTGAGTCAATGTAATAGAAGCTGCTACTGTGTAAGCCTATGGTACCAGAGTTTTGGTGTGCTTGCCAAAATTAATTTATCATGTTTGCACTTCAAATATCTTAAAAGTTAGCGATTCAAATTGAAAGTTACTTCAAAGTAAAGCAAAGCAGATCAATTTAATATATTTATCTCAGAAAAAAATGATAGAAACTCTATACAACTTCAAATTATTCCCCCATTTTACCAGGCATCGCATTATCGGAGTATGGATAACTTTTAATTCAGGGATGAAAAATCTCTGCAGTTCTCACAATTTGTTGACAATGGCTGATTAACTACTACGAAGCAGGATTAAGCCGTGTTTACACGGGCAATTGTGAAGCGAATTAGGCAAATCGATTTATATGAAGCGATGTAGTGGCGCGTTTACACGAAGCGAGTTTGAAAGTGTTTCGGCGCCGAAAACCAGCAGCCTTAGACAGTAATTAGTTCTGCCTGTAGCCGGCGAGCACTGCTATTTGTTTACTTTACACTCGGCGCCGATGTAGCTGCTACGTTAATATCGCTTGTAATTTAGGGTTAATTTGATTAAATTTCATTATTTGAGTATGTAATTCTGTTAAATATGATCGCATTCAATAGATTTCGGCCTAATCGGTCCCTCACACTGCTGGGCACCAGCGATTAGCGAGTTTGAAAGTGTTTCGGCGCCGAAAACCAGCAGCCTTAGACAGTAATTAGTTCTGCCTGTAGCCGGCGAGCACTGCTATTTGTTTACTTTACACTCGGCGCCGATGTAGCTGCTACGTTAATATCGCTTGTAATTTAGGGTTAATTTAATTAAATTTCATTATTTGAGTATGTAATTCTGTTAAATATGATCGCATTCAATAGATTTCGGCCTAATCGGTCCCTCACACTGCTGGGCACCAGCGATTAGTTACTGCTCCTCCTGTAGCCGGCAAGCACTACTACTTTACACTATCACCGCCCAGAAACAAGCTGAATCGCTTCAAATAAACCACCTCGCGAGGTGGTATAGATGAACCGTTTCATATGAATCGATTCAGCCCTAAAACGAGTCACGTTTACACGCCAAATGTGAGTCGATCTAGGCAAGTCGTTTCATATGAAGCGTTTTAAATCGCCCGTGTAAACAGGGCTTTAGTGACCTGCTGGGCGGCAGGGTCAGTATCTCAGAAGATTTTGATTGAGTGTACTAACAGTGACAAAGGACAAAGTGAATGGTGAGAGGTGGTCAGAGGGTTGCGGCGGGTGGGGTGGTCTAAAACAATAGAAAAAAGAAAGTTTGTTTTATTTAACGATGCCTCTAGAGCACATAGAATTTTATCATCGGCTATTGGATGTCAATCATATGGTCATTCTGACATATTTCTTTTGAGGAAATCTGCCGCCGCCACATAGGCTACTCTTTCCGATACGCAGCAAGGGGTCTTTTATATGAACTTTCCCACAGACAGGAGAGCACATAGCACAGCCTTTGATGAACCAGTTGTGGACCACTGCTTGGCTCTAAATCAATAGTGACTCCTTGATCTAAAGCGGAACTTTGTAATGTGCGATTGGTGTCACATAGGTCAGGGATGAAAGTAGTCTCCGCCAAAAAAAGCGGAAATCAATGGTGAGGTGATCTGTAAATAACGATATCCTAATTTTCGTTGTGAATACGCGCCCCTTGTTGATGACAAGTCATTAAAACAGTTTCCCATAATAGTAATAATTACTAGGATAATGTACTATTATTTAAAGAAAGATGCCACTCGCATTCCGCCGTCATATCATCGTGATATGACATTCTTGCTGATACGGCGAATTTCCGCGAAAACACAGATGTTCTCCCACAGGCTTAGTTAGCACTATCAGAGAATCGCAGAAAATTCCCGGAAGTCAGGTTTGGTACAGTACTCTCCAAGCACTATCCTAGCTCCATTCCACTGATCAATCAGTACAGGCTATCATTGGAGAGTGTCGCTGTCCTTGTGACTGTATTAACGCCCATGCTGCAAATCCCTCTTTCCTCTCTGCACTCACTATACTTGCTTTGGTGTTTGATTGGGTTTTATGTCCTAGCAATATCTAAGGTCATATAAGACTGCCGAACAACCCATTAGAAAAAGTGTCAGATGGCTGGGTAAAGGAAATGACCACAATAAATTCTTAATCAAAGAAGCAAAATATATTCTTCACATATCTCTTCATATAAAATCTACCTGCTACTTCTGAATAAAGACTTTATGAAAGCATGTGTAAAACTCGAATCGGTGAGCTTTCTGTGGTCGCCATCTTGTCTTTCTGCATTCTCTCCATTTCACCAACTCTGTGCCAATAGAGATAAACACGGCACCCTGGAACCACCCTCTCCACAGTTAATTCCTACTGAAGCAGTGTTTGCTCAAATTTAAGCAGGGTTGTCGTTCACCCCATCTTTGGGTAGGGGTGAATCTTTTATCTACTTGTCACCATGCAACAGTCAACTTATAACACTTCCAACTAGACATAATCACCGACTGAGTCGAGCACTCTCTTCTGGTGCACGGAGAGTTGAGGAATCGATCCCCGGCAGAGTCAAACTCAAGGACTTACAAAATTGGTACTTGTCGCTAACTCGCCTGGCGCTCGATATCCAGAGCATAGGCCAAGGACTGGTTGGTTCAGTGTCAGAACAATGTGATTGAGTGGGATAGATATTGGGTTATATTGCCAGTGGGGCAGCACTATAAAGACACAATGAATTCACACTGTCAGAAGTCAGTACCTTTCCCAATACGATGGTTGGTTGGTTGGTTGGTTGGTTGGTTGGTTGGTTGGTTGGTTGGTTGGTTGGTTGGTTGGTTGGTTGGTTGGTTGTTGGAATTTTGCGTCCTGGAAACGTCTAAGGTCATATCAGGGCGGGGCCAATACGATGGTAGATGCTGCTAGGACGCATAATTCCAAATGAACTGGATTTATTTTATTCCCAGAATGCTACTACCCGTTTGGTATAGTAAGTTCAACATTGCCGACCAGACGGGAGGACCGAATGAGTTGAGAGGCTGTCTCCCTTTTTAGTAGATTGTGGGATTCAAACCCACAGATTCCAACCCTGGTCGAGTCAAACAAATGACTTAAAAATCTATACTTGTCACTTCCTAGCCTATTGCTCGGCATTATTAGGATAGGGCAAGGACTGGTTAGCTCGGTGTCAGGATAATGTGACTGAGTGGGATATCAGGTCATGGTGCTGGTGGCCTGATTTCCCAGTGGGGGAGCACTATAAAATCGCCATGAGTGCCTACTGTCACAAGTCGGTACTCGTCCTGATATGACCTTAGATGCTGCTAGGATGTAAAACAACAAACAAACAACACAAATAAAACAAACTTAAAAATTGATACTTGTCGCTTCCTAACCAGGGACTCGCATTATTAATATAGGACAAGGACTGGTTGGCTCAGTGTCAGGATAATGTCACTGAGGGGGATATCAGGTCATGGTGTTGTCAGCCTGGTCTCCCAGTGGGGAAGCACTATAAAGTCACGATGAGTGCACACTGTCACAAGTTGGCACCAGTCCTGATATGACCTTAGTTTTACGTCCAATAGCCGATGATACAAAAATCAATGTGTTCAATGTGTTCTAGAGTTACTTTTGATACATGACCTTAGATGTTGACAGGACGTAAAACCCCCACCAACCAAAGTACATTGTCTCAACTCTCTCCACAGTTGGGCTGCCACTAAGTATCCAGAAATTCGGAAGTGTGGGTGGAGGAGGGGGGTGGGGGGGAGGCTGAGGGGGGAGGGTTACAAATAAAACTGTCACGAGGCTCCTCTTAAAGTAAGTTGTAATAGGGATTCACCAATGGCCAAAGTAACCATGGGTACAGTGTGCTCCACGTGGTCCACAATTGGTTCATCAAAGGCTGTCATATGTGCTGTCCTGTTTGTGGAAAAGTGCATATAAAAGACCCCTTGCTGTTTATCGGAAAGAGTAGCCTATGTGGCGGCTGCTGGTTTCCTCAAAATAAGTATGTCAGAATGACCATATGCCAATGATAAAAATCAATATGCTCTAGAGGCGTCGTTAAATAAAACAAACCATTTTCCAGTGTGCTCAACAGAAAATAAATAATGTACACTTAAAGCTGCATAATCCGATGCCTTTGAGTTTCTGCAATATAGGTTGTTTTTTAAATAATTTTTTGTAGTAAATCTATTTGCGTAAAGCATACACCACTCTGAATGTTCACTAATATTTGGGTTCATAGTAAATAAATACAAATATATAGCATGCTGCTTTACATGATAGCTAATTCGTGTTTGGGGTTTGAAAGTTGCATAGACCGATGGTTTTAAGTTTCTGCCATATTGCTTTAAGCGGGCATTCCTTACACGCGTTATGCGGTATGCGGCATGCGGTATGCGGTATGCGGCATGCGGTATGTGGTATGCAAATGCCATGATTCCTTACATGCATTAAGCGGCACACGACTGGCTATATTTAAAAAATAAAAATAAACAATTATTCTCCATACTGATCTGTATATGACCAAATATTGCATTTATATCTATGTAACTTTTTGTACGTCACATGGGGGTTCCTACCTTTATTAGAACCAAATTATAGATAAGTATTCATATTGTTGTGGCTC
The DNA here is from genome assembly GCA_030323885.1 of Branchipolynoe longqiensis. Taxonomy (NCBI): domain Eukaryota; kingdom Metazoa; phylum Annelida; class Polychaeta; order Phyllodocida; family Polynoidae; genus Branchipolynoe; species Branchipolynoe longqiensis. The sequence continues at coordinate 132,639,435 of CM059186.1, forward strand.
TAGTAGCATTATTACCAACCCGAACCCATCCCGAACCCCCACCACCACCACTACCATATGTTTCCACTCAGAAGCCTTGTGCGTGACCGTTCCGTAATGCTCAGTCGCCTCTCCTAGTGTTAAACTAATGGACACATCAGACTCAGGTTTCTATTCACACCCAGATTGACGCATACCGCATGCCGCACCGATCGCTACATGGACCGATCGGAAAAATGCATTCGCATTCGCATTCGCATACCGCGTGTAAGGAATGTAGCTCATAGGTTTCAAGGCGTTTTGATTTTTTGTCGCATTCGCATACCGCATAACCCGTGTAAGGAATGCGCCCTTTAGATGAATATATTAGCTTCCATCGGAGGACTGTGCAACTTTAATAGGGCACTAAATAAAAGCGCATATTCTGTTTAATAAAATTCTTTCAACAAAAAAAAGCTGGTGCCCCTCCCCCCCAAAAAAAACAAATCAGCGTGGCATATTTACAATCTGCTTAAAAGACGCAGAAGTTTCAGTTACTAGAAAAAAAGTAAGCTTAAACAAATACAGTAAAACCTCTCTAACTGGCCACCTCCACAGATCGACCACTCCCTTATATCGATCGCTTTATTTGGGTCCCAAACGATCGCCCATATAATACCATGTTTACGATAGAAATACTCCCTAAACCGACCACCTCGTTAAATGGACCATTTAGAGTCGGTCCCATGGTTGGTCGATTTAGAGAGGTTTTACTGTAAACACATTTGTAAAAATATTGTAACCCAGTAATGTTTAAGGACATTCATAAAGCAAGCCACAGTAACAGGTCTGGGTCGTCAGAAGTCAGCGTGATATGGGGGTGGGGGGGGGGGGGGGGGAGATGGCTTGGTGTGGGGTTGCTAGGTACATAACAAATTTAGTTCCCAGCCCCCCCCCCCCCTTTAGTTCCTTCCCACAAACATCCGTATCCTCTTCATTCCTCACCCCACCAATAAATTCATTTATTTATCTACAACACAAAATCAATATCCAAGACATAAATATTTCATTTCGATTTAATGACACCAAATCTCTTCAACTAACACCTAAATCACTGTTTACTACATACAATAGTGTATCTGATCATATCAAACGATGACAAGATAAAGGTGTATCTGATCTCTAAAGGTGTATCTGATCATATCGAACGATGACAAAGACTTTAAAAAAAGGTATCAATATTCAATTTCAGTTTATTGACTCGAAAATGTTAAACCAGCTCCTAAAACCTTGCATATAATCATAAAATAATTTGATGTACCTCACATTCTTTATTTATTACGTCATGACTACTTTAATTACACTTTATAAATCATGCAAAAAAAACAAAAAAAACTTTGTTTAATTACCTGTATACTTGTATACCTGTACGGCTTACGACCGGAAGACCAGTGCTACGGCATTGATAATTCATATGAATAAAATTAATTTACAAAAAGTAAAAAAATATATATACCTATAGTTAGTGGTGATGTTGATGTAGCATGTCAAGTTATTTTTTACCTCCACGAACCACACACCACACACCACGAACCACACACATACACCACACACCACACACCACACACTAACACCACAAACACGCACTTGTTTTTTCATTTTTCTTTTTATTGTTTTAGGTCCTAGCAACATGTAAGGCCATATCAGGACGGGGCTTAATAAGCAGATATATGTGTGTCCTTATCATCTACCACGCGGCAAACTGCCCATGTAGCTGTCACATTAACGACATTTTTCTAATGAGTAACACCAACTTGGGTGATTGATTCCGCTACTGCTTACACGGCCACATACTGGGCGCGGTGGCCGAATCGGTAGAGCGAAGACCTCGCGTGCGGGAGATCAGGAGTTCAGTTCCCGGTCGATTAAAACCAATGACTTATCAATCAAATTGATACGTCTCACTTCCTAGCCAGGCGCTCGTAATTAATAGGATACGGCAAGGACTGCTTAGCTCAGTGTCAGGATAATGTGACTGAGTGGGATATTGGGTCATGGTGCCGAGGGGGGGTTGATTTCCCAGTAGGGCAGCACTATAAAGTCGCCATGAGTGCGCACTGTCACAAGTCGGTACAGGTCTAATGCCAAGTACACACCTACCGTATAGGATTCGCGCACTAAAACTCGCGACTCAACCCGACCCGCTTAAAACTGAAAACGGGCCGATTCATTTTTCGAATCGCAAATCGCAATCGTATGCTAGGTACACACCTACCGTTTTAGCCCTAAAAATTAGTTTTTAGTCGTGAATCGCAATCGGTAGGTGTGCTAGGGGAGTGCACACCTCATGACTTTTGGGCAGTTTTAGATCGTATACGGTAGGTGGGTGCGCAAAAACGGTAGGTGTGTACCTGTACATTATCCTGACACTGAGCACCATCACCCCTCTCTAATGGTAGTAGCGAGAACTGCATAGTGGATGGTGGCAACTCACTGTGCAACATGACTCGTGGACAAGTTTATATAGAAGATTTCCACCACCCACCGGCTCTCTGATGTAAGTGTAAGAATTAATGTTGTTTGCGCATGGTCCACGGGAAAAAAAGCCTGATTGTAAAACAGCATCATAACGAGAGCCAATTTCAGTCATTCAGCACAATTTACCGTTGTGAGTACGCCAGGCATTAGGATTCACACTGTCATTGTGGGTCCTCTTAAAAAAATAAAACACACACTCACAAACCAACTACCCGTGCAATCATTTCTTCTTCCTAACAATTTAATATAAAAACAAACTACATGAAAGTAAACAGATGCTGAGCACAGTTCATTAAACAAACTATTACTTCGATATTAAACTCCATTTACCCAAACATCTCATAATGGACTTCTTTCTAAGAGGGGGGGGGGCAAACTTCGAACACATTTCACTTCTAAAGTAAAAGCTAACTTCCTTTAACAATTTTTTTTTTTAAGTTCAACATTTTTATTCTGTGGCATTTATTCACGATTTCTGTGCACGCCTACTTAGGTGTAATTGCCTTTAGAGTTGAATAAGACGCAGTCCGGGTTTAAAGCCGCATAGTCCGATGAAAACATAGTTTTCCAAGCCAAAGCAGTTGAGTACACTTAATCCTCCATATCCAACGTAGACACCAGTTCATTTGTAAAAGATTTATTGCTGCATAGAACGGAATATGCTAAGTCAATTGAATAGCACATGCCAATGCTGGGTGAAGCCTATTGTGTACAGGATTTCGGTGTGCACACCAAAATTAGTTTACCATATTTTCAGCCGAATTATTTCCAAAGTTAGCTATTTATAATCAAACTTACTTCAAATTAAAGTAAGGTGCGTTATAACGATTAACCTAATACGTTTATCTAAACTACATAATACATTTATCTAAAAAAAAAAAAAAAAAAGATTTTGTGTAAAAGGCAAAAATTCAATACCAGCGGCCTATGCAACTTTAATGAGCATAAAGTCTTAAGAATCAGTCAATTTCAACACAACTAGGTCAGGGTGTAGGGGGGGGGGGAGGTTGAGTCAGTGGAGTGGGGGGTGGAATCCATTAGTACCGGAAGTGGAAACATTTTCATCGCGCGTCTGATGATTCAAGAACTGACTTTAAAACAAAAATTAGGAGTGAATATATTTAAAAAAAACTAAAACATTATTAATGCGTAAATAGGAAGGAGTCGAGATGAAAAGACAAAATAATGAACTAACAATCAAGTCGATCTTAGTCGCCAATGCAAACAGTTGGGCACCGTGTAATTCAATTATTTTAGGAAAATTGCTGTCATTATTTGTGGTAAATGATCATTTTATTCAGGGAATAAAGGTATATTTTCAGCGCCGAGACACTGGTCTTCCGGCAATGTTATGCTACATTCATTCACGTTTATAATAATGTCTAAAATCAACAAGACTTTGATACAAATATAAAAAGAAGAAAAAAGAAGAACAGTGCTGTTACCGAAGAGCATTGAGAGAAAACGAGGTGTAAATGTTATATTAGCAGTGTCATGGTTAGGGTAACTTTGTACTAATTAATATACATGGTGAATATGAAGCTAGTTACAACTGTGTTTGTGATTTCTAGGTTGTACATCCTAGCAACACCTAAGGTGATGATATTAGGACGGGTACTTCGACAGGTATGCAGGTATTGCAGGTATAGCAATACCTCAGGGAGTTTGACGCCCCTGCCTTGCAGAGTTGTAAACCACTGCCTTGTGGTACAGGTTCTTGACAGAACCGAAGGCTAAGGGAGCAAACCCTAAACAGAAAACCATGTCACTGTGGCAGCATTAAGAGCGGTTGATGTATGGAAGTCCCAACATCTCCCGACCAGCCACTGCAGGGACAAATAGTTTTGCGCCTGTCTTGACATGTTCTTGCCGGTGTGAAACCTCTATTTGCTCTCCGAGAGAGTGCCGCTGGTAACTTGCAAAAGCCAGCAGCACTTCAACACTTTTGCAGGCAGCTTTCATGAAAAAATGGATGGGGCTGCCCTCTATGCAAGATCTTCTGATCAAAAAGAATGTCCGGTGGACCGGACACCTCATGAGGATGTCATCAGACAGGCTACCAAAGCAGATCCTCTATTCTCAACTGTCTTCTGGCTACAGAAAGAGAGGGCGCCCTCGTCTCCGGTTCAGGGATACCATCAAGAGAAACCTGAAGCTGAGAGACATTAAGACCGACTCATGGACGCAACTCTCACAGCAGAGAGCTAAATGGAGAGCGGCAGTCAAGTAATGAAAGCAGTCTTTGTCGCATCGCGACCGACAGCATGATGATGATGATGACTGACTTGTGGCAGTGCATGTGATGTTCAACACTGTGGGGTTTTTCTTTACAACCGAGGATTACCTGTAGGTAATTGCTGGTTGGTTGGTTGTTGGAGTTTTATGTCCTGGCAGCATCTAAGGTCATATTAGGATGAGTACTGACTTGTGACAGTGCACACTCATGGTGACTTTATAGTGCTGCCCCACTGTGAGACCAGGTTGCCAGCACCATGACCTGATATCCCATCCAAGTCACATTATCCTGACACTGAGCCAACCACTCCTTGTCCTATCCTAATAATGCCGAGCACCTGGCTAGGAAGCGAGAAGTATAATTTTTTAAGGCATTGGTTTGACTCGACTGGGTTCGAATCCCATGATATACAAAAACGAGAGACAGGCGCTCAACCCATTCGGCTATCTAGTCTGGTCAATAGGTAATTGCCAATGGCAATCTTGGTCAAGTATAATGCTACGTCCGCAGTAAAATATTGCCCCCCCCCCCTCCTTATGAATGCTTGTCATGCAATGCATAACACACAAGCTCTGACACCGCCGGGGCGTGATTTGTTTGTAATTTGTGACGGGGATTTTAAACCATGTTTGCAATGACGCGGATGAGGTCTGCTTTTACAAACATAACACTCTGCATGCATCTATTGGATTATATAAACAGGGGGGAAACAAATCTCAAGTTTTGCTGGTGTTTTTTTGGGGGTGTTATTTTTTATATTTTTTATTTATTCATAAAAGAAGAAGAAATGCTGGTGGGGACAGCATAATACTGGTATAGTATTGCCATTGGGCACATCTTTCTTCCAGTATTCAGGGTCTGTACGCATGTGAAGATATGGAATACAAGGTTATTTCAAGGCTTTTCAGCTCTATTTCTTTAATAGGAATTCAAGACTATTTTCATTTGGATTTCAGGGGGGAAAAAAACCATTGCGAACGGTGATGTCAGACTAATTTAGATCAGTGGGGACAGTTTAATGGAATTCAATGCTTTTCAAGACTAAATACTCAAATTAGGGCTTTTAAAATGAGGGAAATGAAGTTCAATACTTTTCAGGCCCCGTACGGACCTTGAGTATTGCTTGTTTGTTTGTTGGAGTTTTATGTCTTAGCAACATGTACGGTCATGTCAGGTTCATTAAAACAATTTCACCAATTTATCTAGTATTTTACCTGGCTTCAAATTTGTTGTCATTATAATTGTGAGCCTTTGACTTCAAAAGTATCTCTGAACACATAGTTGATTATGTGCTTTTACATTCTCTGTAAAAGTGACGACCTGATAATAATATGACAGAATAAGATCTGAACAATTCTCACCATGATTATGGCCGTTGCTGCCGACACGGCATTAAGCAATCACAACTAACTAACTAACTCTAGGGTCATGTCAAGACAGGTACCGACTTTTGACAGCATTGACTGGCTGACTGATTGGGGAGTTTGCGGTCCCTCGTAGGGCGACAGCTGGTTTCCAAAGTCTGCAACATTAGGAATAGGCACTCCTGGCAGAATCCTAGTTCGGAAGTTCTTTGTTGTTCATGTCCTCCACATCATGCACTCACAGTGACTTTATAGTGCTGTCCCACTGGGACACCAAGCTGTCGAAACCATGACCTGATTTCCCCCTCAGTCACATTATCCTGACACTGAGCTAACCAGTCTTTGCCCTATCATAGCAATGCCAAGTGCCAGGCTAGGTATCAGCAACATGTATCAACTTTGTATTGTTGTTTGTTTGTTGTTTGTTTGTTGTTTGTTGTTTTATGTCCTAGCAACATCTAAGGTCATATCAGGACGGGTACCGACTTGTGACAGTGCACACTCATGGCGACTTTATAGTACTGTCCCACTGGGAAACCAGGCCACCGGCACCATGACCTGGTATCCCACTCAGTCACATTATCCTGACACTGAGCACACAGGTCCTTGTGCTGTCCTAATAATTCCGAGAACCTGGCTAGGAAGCGACAAGTATCAATTTTTAAGTCATTGGTTTGACTCGACTAGGATTCGAACCCACGACCCCATGATCTACAAGCACGGGAGACGGACGCTCTACCTCATTCGGCCATCCCGTCTGGTTATCAACTTTGTAAGTCATTGGTTTGATTTAGCTGGGATTCTAAGTCCGGTTTCTTCCAGTATCCCCCATGGCGTCATTCTGGTATATTATTGTTGGTGGAGCCAGAATCAAAGGAGGGGGGGGGGGGTACTTCTACACCTCTATAACAGCTCACACAAACAGACAAGACAGATAAACACACCACACCCACACACACGCCCAGGTGCAAACATGTGCTGTATCATATTCCACCTGTACTTCCTCTATTATTCCACCACCCACGGAGCAGACGACACACAACCTGACTTCACACTGGGCGCCACATGGCAACCAGGATTAAGGCGGCATAATCCAGGGGCTTTGAGTTTCTACCATATTACTTAGATATATATATTATTGCGTTGGTAGATATGACCTATGAATATTAGTTTTGAAGTACCTTTAATTTTAAAGGGTTAACTTGGAGATATTTGAAGCGAATACATGCCAAATTAAAGTCGCTGTGCGCACTGAAATGTCGAACATAGAGCGCGAATTACCCGTTTTCGAGACATAAGATATGACCAACAAACTGCAATAAATGTATAATGAATGCACCTGTATCTAAGGTGGATATGTTGGATCACATTTAGTTTTCGATTAAGAAATCTTATGCTTTTATCGGATTACTCACCTTTAACCAACTATGATTCTGACTGCAGAGTGTCCGTCTCCTGTGTCATGGGTTCGAACCCTGGTCAAGTCAAAGCGATGACTTAAAAATTTATACTTGTTGCTTCCTAGCCAGGCACTCGGCATTATTAGGATAGGGCAAGGAGCAGTGGAATGAGGAAGACCAATCATCCGTGACTGAAATTTCACCTGCTTAAACAACTAATGTACCAAAAAAAACCAGCAAAATACACCCCAACACAATAAAATAATATAGCAATCTAGTTTTCGATTAAGAAATTTGATGTTTTCATCGCATTGTGCAGCTTTAGCCACCTATGATTTTGACGTCACCAGCAAAAAAACAAAAAACAATAAAAAATAACAAAGCAACACACACAATACCAATATAAAAAGGGAAACCCAGAGAAACTAACCCGAACATGTATCAACCACCTCCTACCTCCTACCTCCACCAGCTGTAGAGTGCAGCTAGTATGATCACACCCCGCTGCCACCAGGGGGCAGCACAGCAGGCCCGGCCCCCAGATCTCACACCCTCCCCGAGATCTCGCCTCGCCATGCACGAGACTCACAGGGCGCGGCAGTTGTTTTATAAGGCCAGGCAGCCAATTATTTCTTCTTTGGGCTTAAATCTTTAGCCAAATTTTCTCTATGTTTCTCTCTTTCTTTTCCCCCCTTTCCTTTCTTTCACCCCCCCCCCCATTTCCTTTCTTTCTTTTCCCCCCCATTCCTTTCTTTCTTTCCTTCCTTCTTTTCCTTTTCCCTTTCTTTCCTTTTTCCTTTCTTCTTCCTTTCTTTCTTTTTCTTTTTTTCGTTCTTCCTTTCCTTCTTATTTTCCTAATAAAATCGTGTCCATTTCCTTCAGGATTATGGCATGTATTGATTGATGCGTACTGGAATGCCAGCAACGTAAGCTGAGAGAGCGTAAACCAATCAACAAACAAACAGTTCTTAGACATTAATAGGAAATCAATTCTTTCCTAATAAAATCGTGTCTATTTCCTTCAGTGTCATGACGTGAATTGGTGTGTATGGTGTTATGTATGTAATGTATGCACGCACTGCTCACTTGGAGCACATGATGGGAAAGTCTCACAATCTCTGAAACCTACCCGAAAATGAAACAATGTAATCTCGATATCAGTTTAAGACGCGCATGCTCGTTCAATGTATCCTTTGTAAATTGGCTAAAGCGTACATCAGCTATCGGACTCTAAAGCCTGCACTGGCTATCAGCTGATTACAAAGAAGAGACTCTAACAAAGCCAAACGCGACTAAACGTATTTATTCAAGACATGTATTTATTTCAGCAAACAGACACAAACTATTATATAAGACATTACGCCTGTAGCATTGTATATCGCACTTGACCGAACATGTGTTATTCCAGGATGCACCCAGACATCTGAATATCGCATGACTATGTTTTTATTGCAGCAAACGAAACATGAATATTCGAGCACGAAAAGGTGCATTATAGCAGTCTTCAGTTATATGAGTAAATACTCGGTCAATTGATTACCATGTACAATTGCATGACGGTTCCTGTGAAAGGGAGATGTAATTATGTAATGTATGAACGCATAACTAATTAGCCCACGGACGCTGGTATGACGCGCGTCGTGATAGGCACCGGCCTGATATCGAAAACCTAATAACACTCGTTGACCAGACTCCAACGTGTCCACATCATTACATATGGGAGTCAGCAACATAAGCTTACAGAGAGTAAACCAATGAGCAAACAAACAGTTCTCGGACATTAATAATAATAGTAAATCAATTGAACAGTTCTAAGTCCTCATAGGAACTCAATAAACAAATAGTTATGAGCCGATGGAAGTAACTCAGGTGACAAACAGATAATGATTAGACATCAATCATAAATGAATCAACAAATGGTTCCAAGCTGTCAACAGACAGCGCATCGAACAAACACTTCTAAAGCAGTATAGTAAATCAATCAATCAACCAGGGTAGTAGATAAATCAAGAATAGATTTGTAACTGTGCACATTCATAGGACCTTTATAGTGCTGTTCCACAGGGAGACGACGCCGCAGGCACCATGACCCGATATCCGATTCAGTCATATTATCCGGATGCTGTCCTAACCAGTAAACCAATGAATAAATAGTTCTAAATGATCAACAGGGCATCAGTAAAAGATTTCTAAGCCATTATTATAAATCAATAAAAAATCTGTTCTATGGCATCAACAGTGAATCAAAGAAACATTTCGAAGCCATCATAGTAAATCAATGAACAATTATAAGCAATCAACAGTAAATCAAACAAATAGTTGTAAGTCAGCGATAGTAAATCAATCAATAAACAGTTCTAAAGGATGAAAAGTGCATCAATTAAACGTAATTAAAGTAAGCTAACCGAACACTGATTAGCCAGTAAACCCCTCAATAAAGACTTCTAAATGATAGCTGGGGCATCAATAAAAAAAATTCTAAGCCCTTAACATAAATAAATCATAAATCAGTTCTAGGCCATCAACAATAAATCAAACAAACACACAATTCTTAGCCGTTATAGTATATTAATCAACCATCAATTCTAAGGTCATCCATAGCGAATCAGTTCTAAGCCATTAACGTATATCAATCAATAAACAGTTCTACGAAATCGACAGCAAATCAAACCAATAAGCAGTTCTATGTCATCATTACCCCCCCCCCCCCCACACACACACACAAACACACCACACACCTCCACCACAAATCGCAGTCATGACCATTAGAAAACTGCAGGTATAAACGTCGGAAGTGCCCGCGAAAACAGCCAACCACCCACTTCCGGTCTCACCCACACCTAGATGGCGCAGTGCAGCAAACTGCATGCCGGAACCGGAAGCGTCGATACAATTAACCCAAATCGCTCATATTCTCATGAGCGATCGCAATTTCCCAAAGTAATTAGGTCCGCCATGAAACAGGAATTATAGGAAACGGCGAGATTCTCTGTGCTGATTGGGAGATTGCAAGAATGGCTCATTTAGTGTTTTTATTTATTTATTAAAGCTTTGCATAACGCATTGAAATGCTAAAAAAAAATCAGACATGTTTGTTGTTTAAATATCGATTCGTCGGTTGTTGGAGTTTTTTTTAACTTGTACGTCCTGGCAACATCTAAGGTCATATCAGGATGGATAGCGACTTGTGACAGCGCACACTCATGGTGATTTTACAGTGCTGCCCCACTGGGAGACCAGGCGACCAGCACCCTGACCTGATAGCCCACTCAGTCACATTATCCTGACACTGAGCCAACCATTCCTTGCCCTATCCTAATAATACCAAGTGCCTGGCTAGGAAGCAACAAGTATCAATTTTTAAGTCATTGGTTTGACTCGACCAGGGTTCGAAACAGTGGGTTCGAACCCCAAGATCTACGAAAACGGGAGCCGGACGCTCAACTTATCTGGGCATCCATTTAAATATTGTGTTTGAAATTAATCCAATGTGTTGAAAATTAATATATTAGGTAAATGCCATTAGGTGTTGGCATTTGACAACAAGTTTTTGAATTGTCCAGTATTAATTTACAATAATCAAAAACCAGTTCATCAAAGTATTTATACTAGAAGAACACAACAAAAAAGAAACTAATTAAGCTAAGAGAACATATCTAAACTCAAAACCATCGGTCTTTAAATTCTGTTGGAATTCCCGAGCATATGTTTTCCTGGTAAGCAATCTTAATATGTTTCTTCTTGTACATCTGCCATACATCTGTTTCTGATGTGAAATTGTGGACGTGAAATTGTCCTCGCAAATATTTCACATTAGATAAAATACTACTTCATTCAGCAAGTCCCCTCCCTACCTTCTAGCGTGTATGCTGAAGTTGTGACCTGAATGGCCCCGGTTGTTGACATGGCGTAAAATCCGCCGGCTCTTATTTTACACGACCACTGTTGACAATGTAATTCACTCATCAACAAATGCTAACAAAATATTCTGATATAAACTAAGAGGAAATAAAACTATCTACAGTGGCTAATACGGTATTTTGAATAGTGTTATGTCCTTATGCCAGGGAGGAGATTTGCCAACAAACAACAACAACGACGGACATTGAAATTCCTGTAAATTTGACAGTGCTGAGCATAGGAAAGGAAACAAAGCCTATAATTATAACCAAGAATAAATATTGCAAAATCCATCTCGCACTGACACTCTGCCGACTAAGCATTTATACTATGAATCAGGTTGACATACATTGGCATATATGTCTCTAAATAGTGCTGACGTCAGCAGGACTGTTTGACATTTACACCGTGCTCTGGGTGAAGTGTGTATCCTTATCTGAGGTGAGGTGGAGGATCCTTCGTAAAAATAAAGCTTGTTTTATTTAACGACGCCTCTAGAGCACATTGATTTTTCATATCATTGGCTATTGGACGTCAAACATATGGTCATTCTGACATATTTCTTTGGAGGAAACCTGCTTCTGCCACATTGGCTACTCTTTCCAATAAGCAGCAAGGGGTCTTTTATATGCATTTTCCAACAGACAGGACAGCACATACCATAACCTTTGATGAACCAGTTGTGGACCACTGGTTGGAATGGAAAATAGCCCAAACTGCAAATGGGCCCACTGAGCAGGATCGATCGGATGACCCACACCATCACAGGTGGACACTACCGCCTGAGCTACATCCCACTCCTGATCTATCGTAATAATGAAGCTGTGTGTTAAATGAGGGAAGCGAAGGAGGTACCATCACTCTTAAGCTATGATTCCTGTGCGAATGCGAATGTCACATAAAATGGAAGACATGTAAATAGAATACTGAATAGCTTTGATTCCATATGTCCGATTGTGAATGCGATTTGCATGGATGGCAAACTGGATCGCTCCATGTAGCGATTGGTGCGAATACATATACATGTATATACCAAATTGAATGGAATGATTGAAAACGCATGGGTATTCATATTTATCGGAGTGCACAAATCACATACTTGAAACACATTCGCATATCCAAATATGGAATCCTAGCTTTACACCAATATACCAAAACCACTGATAAATGCTCATACGCTAGACGTACGCTAGGCGTACGCCGGCATAGGTTACGCATAGGTTAGGGGTAGGTCGGCATAGGTTAAGCGTATGCTGAACCAACACCCTCCGAGTGTCTCTGGCATACTCATAACGTTCTGTAAAAGGGCTGTCACACTATGGCGTATAGCCTTAGCGTATGCCAACGTATTAGATTTCGGACCAACACGTCGGCATACGCCATGATAGGTTATGCATAGGTTGGACATACGTCGTATACGCTTTGCATAGTTTGTCATACGTCGGCGTAGGTCGAGCCGCCAAAAATAATTTTGTGCATGTTCAAAATTTTAAACCTATGCCGGCTTGTGGCTCATACGGTTCTCATAAGCTGGGCGTACGCTGGACATACGCCGGCATAGGTTACGCATACTGTGGCCATACGTCAGTATAGGTTACTCATATGCTAGACCTGTCACCTGTAACCATCAACAAACGTCCCAGTTCGTCACATATAGGTCGTCATACGCTTTGCACACGCCATCATAGGTTAGGCATAGGTTAGGCATAGGCTACACATACGCTTCGTACATCGCTGGGAGCTCCCGCAGTGCAAAAAGGTCTGCTTATCTCGATATATAATGTTTTTCAAATTATTGCGCCACGTTACACATACGCCACCGCCATAGGTCGTAGTGTGACAGGCCCATTAAGCTAACTACTGAAACCACTGCTGAACTGCAAACCTATGTATTCATTACTAATGGAAGAACCCAGGAGGGGAAGTAGCTACTGCCACTCCTAGAGCTAGCTACTGAAACCATTGGATTCATGCTACCAAATAAAGCTCTTTTTTATATTAATAAAAAAAAGAAGAGAGCTACAAACAGTACGCAAGACATCGTCGTCACTTGACCTACATGTAGAGAGGATGAAAAAAATGTAGAAGGAACTGAAACTCCTTGTCCAGTGGATAAGAACCAGACAATGTCAGCTTTGGAACCTTATATCGAGATTTGCCTCCCGTTTGTGGCAAGATTACCCAATTCCGCCCACCCACATTATGACAAGAAACTCGAGACTCCTTTCTGATGTCGTCTCGTCGTCTGTGTAATTGGTTTATGCATCAATCCCTAAAGGTACATCGATCACGGGCCTTGCCTGCGGGAGATCGGCAGTTCGGTTCCCAGTCGAGTCAAACCAATGACTTATAAGTTATAAAATTGATACTTGCCGCTTCCTGTCCTTGTGCTTGGCATTAATTGGATAGGGGCAAGGAGTGGTTAGCTCAGTGTCGAGATAATGTAACTGAGTGGGATATCAGGGTATGGTGCCGGTGGCCTGATTTCTCAAGGGGCACCACTATAAAGTCGTCACGAGTGCTCACTGTCACAAGTTGGTACCCAGTCCTGATATGACCTGAGATGTTGCCAGGACGTAAACCTCCAACAACCAACCAACTAGAGTTTCTGTGATATTTCATTCAGATAAATACATTTGGTTTATAGCCATAAGCTATTTCATTTTAGTTTGAAGTAACTTATGATTATAAATGTCTAATTTTGGAAGATATTTCAAGAAGAAAAACGAAAGAAAAAAGTCAGACATTTGATATTCCCACTAATACAATGATTGACATCATATGATTCCACAGTGACATGTTCTATTAAATTTAATTAACGGTGCATAACCCGTTGAAACAATCATATTTTCTAAACCTAAACACTTATTTAGATTTGATCCTACATACCAAACTTAGCTACTGGTGCATTTACTAAGCATCTTGTAAAATATTCCGATAATCAGAAGAGGGGGCAAATGGAAATCCTCTATTATTATTCTGTGTGGCCGACCAAGAGTGTGTGTATATGTAGTATATATGGCTTGGCCCATGCTTGAGGGCAGGTAATTGTCCGTAATGTTTAGGCATTGCGGGTAATTGGGTGGGCGAACAGAACCCTGCCGCCTGCCTGTATCGAAGGCGCATTGACATTGTCGCCGACTAGCGGATTTTCATAAGATAATTTAGCGCCTTGACACCGACTAGCGGGTATTTTGGAACTATGCTGGCAGCCGGACGTAAACAAGACGCCGATGACGTTTCACCTGTCATGGCTTTATCGAACTAGCCGATGCGCCCCCTTTCGGGAAGGGCAATCTCTATAAAAGTGAGTGCATGCTCCGGTTTTGCTCACTTTGAACTCAGGAGCCTGGAGACACTTAGCCGACTTAAAATTGCCACCCACCCTACATTGTAAGGGACGTAGGGCCATAGCATTTTCTAGCCTCGATTAAGAACTATTTGAATTGTAAGAAACATGTAATAACATGACATTGATACAAGAAAGAGTAAGAATTAAAAAGCCATAACTATATTACTGTGTTTGCTTTGTCCCAATTATAGACATAGGGATGATTGGCAGGTTTGGGTGTGAGTGCACTCAGGGCCTGGCTCTCTGCTGAGGAAGGGGTCAATGCACACAGGGGTCAAGGTTGGTGGTGGCCACAGTTCAACCAGCTCTGCTGGTGGGGAGACCACTGGTGGTCATTGTAACCAGGAATGCTGAGTCCCTATTGGAGGAACTGGGAATGATGCATCCCTATTGGTTGGAGTGAATGGCATGATCATATACCAAGAATCCATGTACTATATATAATAAACCAGAGGGGCTTGGACAGTCTCTTACACTCTCACTTTTGCTTTACTTTCTCTTTTTCTCTCCATCTGTATTGTTTTTCACCTTAGCCTACCTACATAGCCACAGACTCGATCACCCAACCATACAATCTGTTGCTGCATAGAAAATGAATACGGAGTCAATTTAATAGGACCTGTTACTGCTGAAGTCTATAGTGTCAAAGTTTTGATGTGTATGCTAAAATCATTTGTGTATTTTTTACAATTTGAATATGTATATCCAAAGTTAACCATTTGAAGTAACTGTAAGTAACGTAGATTATATTTGAACCAAGATATTTATCTAACAGAATTACAAAAAAAAATCAAAATCATCGAAATCTGCAACTTCAAAGTTGCATAGTCTAGTTTCTGCCTTAGCTATTATTAGATAAACGCATCAGGTTGATTGTTCAAATTAGTTATCTTAGTTTGAAGTAACTTTAATCAGAAAGGGCTTTTTTGCATGCACACCAAAATGGTGGACAACATGGGCTTCAGCAATAACACTAACAGGTTCTCTTAAATTCACACGGCATTCCATTCGATGCAGCAAAACACATTTACTAAGTGCATCTGTATTTAAGTTGGATATATAGGATCAAATCTAGGTATGTGTTTTGGGTAGAAAATAGTATACTTTTATCGGATTATGCAGCTTTAATTACTGCACATGCACAGTTTGCTAGTGGCCTCATTTGAGTGCATTTTGTTGTTTCCCTTAAAGAGGGATTTAGTGTGATTAGACATTGTACTGAACTGATGCTCTAAAACTTAAAAGTAGATGTAGTGACACCATTTTTTTTTTGTAATCTTTTTTTTTTACAGTAGCAACAAAATAATGTAAACAAACCGTTAGCGGATACTTTTACACTGCACTCAAACACCCCCCGCCTACTTCTCGCTACCTAGCCTGGCGCTCGGCATCACTAGGATAGGAAAATGACTGGATAGCTCAGTATCGGGATAATGTGACTGAGTGGGATATCGAGTCATAGTATCAACAGCCCGGTCTCTTAGTGGGACAGCAGTAACAAGTTACATTGAATGCACACTGTCAGAAGTCAGTACCCGTCTTGATGTATTGATCAACCTAATATAGTTATCTCATAAATAAATATGGTAGAGACGGGAAGGCCGAATGAGTTGAACGTCCGTCTCGCGTATTGGTACTGAGATCGTGGGATTCAAATCGACGAGTTTGATCCCTGGTTGAGTCAAACCAATGACTAAAAAATTGATACTTGTTGCTTCCTAGCCAGGCGCTCGGCATTATTAGGATAGGGCAAGGACTGGTTGGCTCAGAGTCAGGATAATATGACTGAGTGGGACATCAGGTCATGCCTGGTCTCCTAGTGGGGTAGCAATATAAAGTTGCCATGAGTGCATACTGTCACAAGTTGGTACCCGTCCTGATATGACCATAGATGTTGCTAGGACATAAAACCCAAGGATATTATTGATCAACAGCATAGCTACGGTTCCAATGCATACATTTGTTTGTTGTTGTTTTACGTCCTAGCAACACCTAAGGTCATATCAGGACGGGTACCGACTTGTGACAGTGCACACTCATGGTGACTTTTATAGTGCTACCCCATTGGGAGAGCAGGCCACCAGCACCATGTCCTGAGAACCCACTCAGTCACACTATCCTGACACTGAGCAAACCAGTCCTTGCCCTATCCTAATAATGCCAAGCACCTGGCTAGAAAGTGACAAGTATAAAATTTTAAGTCATTGGTTTGACTCAACCAGGGTTCAAACTCACGATCCCATGGCCTACCAACACGGGAGACGGACGTTCTAACGCATTCGGCCATCCCGTCTGGTTCAATGCATCATAACCAGTCATGGACCAATTCTCATTATTGACAAAACTAACCACATCCTTCAGCTATTACAGGGGATAAAATTGGTATAAAATAAAAGCGCAAATCCATGACGAGGTAAATGTAAATAACCTAGAAGACTGAAAACAAAACACTGCTCCAATAACAGTATCCTTATTGTTTTACATTCTCGTACATGCACTTACAATAATTATTGTCTTACATTCTCGAATAACATAAAACATATTTTTTATTTGCTTCTAAAAGTTCGACAATATTGTAGTGGTCTGCACTGACCCCTCAGGCAAAGAGCCGCATAAACAGGTGGGCGTGGGTAATTGGGTGATATCAGAGAGCATAGGTGGTATAATGGTTAGCACACTGGCCCAGAATACAAAGAGATGTGGATTTGAGTCCCGCTCTAGGTGCAATATTTCCCATGGTCATCACCCCCATGACACTGGTTGCCGTGACCATGATCCTGTAAAGCTATGTGCTGTACAGTTGTTGAACCTACCCCGTGTATGTGTATGTGTAAGTGCACTGGCTGTATGTATGTAATTGTAAGCATTAAAAGTCTTACAATTCCAGGGGGATGACTGGGGCATAACCTCATTACCAGGTGAACCTTATTACCTAGCCAGGCGCTCGGCATTATTAGGATAGGGCAAGAACTGGTTGGCCCGGTGTCAGGATAATGTGACTGCTTGGGATATCAGGTCATAGTGTTAGCGACCTGGTTAAGTGGGGCAGCACTATAAAGTCGCCATGAGCGCGCACTGTCACAAGTCGGTGCCCGTCCTGATATGACCTTAGATTTTGCCCGGATGCAAAACTCCAACAACCAACCAAACAACGATCCTGCCGTCGGGAAAAACACAAGTCCCGCAACCACTATTCTGACTAGGCGACCACTATTTCAATTTTGTCATGAAACGATAACCAATGAGAGACATATTGACGAATTCAATCATTCCTGAAGGCAGAAGGTCTGTATGATGATAATGAATAGAGAACTCAACTTTGAAAATCATGGCATTTTTCCCATGGCTGGTCATATTTGGCAGTGAAGTTAACAAGAGCAGCTTCCCTTTCCCCGCTTCTTAGCTAAGTTTTCTAATAAATAACCCCGTTTATTCAGTCAACCGTGGGGCTAATCATTAGTGACCATATAGCCAGGGTTGTATTGGCTATAACACCCACAATAAATAGATATCTAGAGCATACCATGCAGACAAAAATTTAGCCCAAGTTTTTTTTTTAAAACACACACAGCAATATAATCAGATGATTTGGCCGAATGCGTTGAGCGTTCGCCTCCCGCTTTGGTAGGTCGTGTGATTCGAACCCGTGGGTTCAAACTCTGGTCGAGTCAAACCAATGTCCATAAAATTGATACTTGTTGCTACCTAGCCAGGCGCTCGGCATTATTTGGATAGGGCAAGGAGCAGTGGAATGAGGGATACCAATCATCCGCAATTGAAATTTCCCCTGCTTAATCAACTAATGTACCAACATTTAACAAAAATATTAAAATACACTTCTTTATTTGGTGAGGGAAATTGGGTTAATCCAATCGGCTGCAAATATAAATCAATATTCATGACAGACCGATAGTGACTATAATTAGGGGTTTCCCGCTATATAATTGTGAACATCCTGGGTTGACCGCTATATCAGGCTGACCTTCATTGCCGGGCTACACTGTACTGATAACTATCTGTGACATCGACACCGGGGTGGCCGAATGAGTTGAGTGTCCGTCCCCTGTTCTGGGAGATCGGGAGACCCGAACCCATGAGATCGTGGGTTTGAACTCTGATCGAGTCAAACCAATGACTTAAAAATGTATACTTGTCGCTTCCTAGCCTGGCACTTGGCATCACTAGGATAGGGCAAGGACTGGTTGGCTCAGTGTCAGGATAATATGACTGAGTGGGATATCAGGTCATGGTGCTGGCGGCCTGATTTCCCAGTGGGACAGCACTATGAAGTCGCCATGAGTGCGCAGTCACAAGTCTGTACGGGTCCTGATATGACCTTAGATGTTGCTAGGACGTAAAACAACAACAAACAACATCGACACCGGAGTGTTCAGGTGGAATTACGGGAGGGAGGGAGACGCACCACCCACCCCCACTCATACCCCCCCCCCCCCCGCTTCCCCCTGGTTACGTTCAGGCATGCTGGAACCGGCAGCAGCGGTAAAAAGGGAAGACCTATTTACATGGCCTCTAATACTAGTAATAGCCACCAGCCTACTGTAACCGGAGAGCTGGTGCAGTGTTGGGGCTGGTGCAGTGTGGGGGCACATGTGACAGGTGTTGGGGGTGGGTGGGTGGATGGGTGTGTCTGTGTATGTGTGTATATATATATGTGTTTGTTTGTTGTTGTTTTACGTCCTAGCAACATCTAAGGTCATATCAGGACGGGTACCAACTTGTGAAAGTATGCACTCATGGCGATTTTATAGTGCTGCCCCACTAGGAAATCAGGCTATCCCACCCAGTCACATTATCCTGACACCGAGCTAACCAGCCCTTACCCTATCCTAATAATGCCAAGCACCCGGATAGGAAGCGACAAGTATCAACTTTTAAGTCATTGGTTTGACTCGACTGGGAACCGAACTCGCGAACTCCAAATCTTCCACATGCGAGGCCTGTGCTCTACCGATTCGGCCACCGCACCCGGTGATATATATGTGTGCGTGCGTGCGTGCGTGCGTGCGTGCGTGCGTGTGCGTGCGTGCGTGTGCGTGTGTGTGTGTGTGTGAGTGTGTGTGTGTGTGAAGAAAAACATTGACCTAGAGTAGGATTCAAACCTATGATTCTGCCTTGCCAGTGCTAGCATCCTAACCATGAGCATGCAATCGACCTCCTAGACATGCCTACCTGTGCGTGCATGCGGCATTTCACCTGGGGAGATGAGTGCACCTCACTACACTGGTCCCCCCTGGAATTCTAAGTCATGTATATACAATTACAAAACCACGCGGGGCCAAATCAGTAGAGCACGGACCTCCTGTGCGGGAGATCGGGAGTTCCGTTCCATGTCGAGTCAAACCAATGATTTATAAAAATTGATACTTGTCGCTTCCTAGCCTGGCGCTCAGCATTATAATTAGGATATGAGACATAGGCATACGTGTATTTTGCCTCAGTGCTCACGAGATAATGTAACTGAGTGGGTGATTAATTGGGTTCATGGATCCTATCGGCGCCTGCCTGGATTGTCCCTAAGTGGGGCTAATGCACTGATGATGTGAGTTTCACATCCTGGCAACATATATGCTCATATCAGGACGGGTACCGACTTGTGACAGTGCACACTCAATGTGACTTAATAGTGCTATCTCACTGGGAGACCATGCCGCCAACTCCATTCAGTCACATTATCCTGATACTGAGCGAGCCAGTCCTTGCCGTATCCTAGTTATGTCAAGTGCCAGGCTAGGTAGCGACAAGTATCAATTTTGTAAGTCATCAGTTTGACTCGACCAGGATTCAAACTCCCTACCTTCCACACAGGAAGCCTACGCTCTACCGATACAGCTACCACATCTAGTCAGCCATTTTGGGGCTAGCATCCTAAACATTAGCGTACCTAGGCTCCATGATGCAATCAACCTACCCATGCGTACCTGTACATGTGGCATCTCACGTGGAGATCTCAGTGCACCACAGGTGTGATCATCACCCGGTGACAACACCATAATGCACACCTAGATATGCTGACAAATGGTGCTGACAAGAGCTGAGTTGTGAGTGGGGTGGGGGTGGAGTGTGAGGGGGGGGCGGCTATTTGGGTGTGTGCGTAAACAATTTTAATCACCAGAATAAATCCCTTGTCAGCATAGAAAGATGGTCTTCAAGTCATTCCTTCTTCACAGTGTTTTAAAACTTTAAGATATTTAGCCAAAGCAGTGATGGGAATAAAATATTTTAGTTTTATTTGTTTGTTATTTTACATCCTAGCAACATCTAATGTCATATCCACATCGGTACTGACTTGTGATAGTGCACACTCATGGCGACTTTACGGTGTTGCCCCACTGGTAGACCAGGCTGCCAGCATCATGACCCAATATCCCACTCAGTGACATTATCCGGATACTGAGCTAAGTAATCCTTGGCCTCATAGGACAATTTCACTGCAATCTACATTAGAACCACCGTCCTGATATGACCTTAAATGTATGGCAATGGCAATAACCCTACCAAGTTTGATCACCAGGAAGAATGTGGTTATCAGCGCAAAGCGAGTTTAAAGGCTCAGTCACACCTTAGCGGATTGGGGTACCGGGTAGAAAACGGACACTGTCCGTTGAAATACATCAATGACCAGTTTATATATGGTATGCATCTGGCGTGTCCGTTCTCTGTCCGGTGGTGTCTGGTGGCAAGTTTTGAACATGTTCAAAACTTGTACCGGACACCGCCGGACTGACCTGTACGGTTGGTGTCCGGTTTAAGTCTGTTTAGTCCGTTTCATGTCTGATACCCATCCATTAAGTCTCCGGTTTGCTTCCTGAATAGTCCCTTGACGGTGTTGGGGGGAATTTGGTCCATTGGTTTTTTCGGCGCGTCCGTGACAGTCCGGTGGCTATTCGTTAATGTTCAGTCCGTCCGTTTGACATTCGGTTGTCATCCAGTTATCGTCCGGTGGGTATTTGTTAATGTACGTTCCTTTTCCATTTAGCGTCCGTTTCGTCCGGCGGCCTTTGACCCAATAGCGCAACATTTCGGTACATTTTGATACCGAACACCACCAGACTAGTCAATTCTTTGCCCGGTTTATGTCCGTTTCTCAATCCGGTATGGTGTGACAGGCACTTTAAGAATAGGGCCTATGGAGAAGGGCAGTGGTCAGAGCGGGGTACTAACCCAAACTTCCACCATGTAAAGGGGCTGTCACATTACGACGCATCGCGCCAACGTAAGTGATTTTTGCCAGCTACGTCGGGATATGTCGTTATGCGTTACACGTGCGTTAGGCGCTCATTGGTATACGTCAATGAACATCGACGTTCGCGAGATACGGCGTCACGCATCAGTAAAGTTTTGCCCATGCACAAAACTTTTGATGTACGATAGACGTATGCTAGACAAACGTTGTTCACTATGTTGCACTACGTTGACCTACATTAAAGACATTGGGAATGTACAGTCCGCGTACTGACAACATATGGATAACGTAAGTCTAACGTACGCTTAGAATTTCTCCAGCGTGTCTTGACATATGTAATGTATAAGGCGTAGTTCTACTGATCGAATAACGTATATAACATTCACCGGCATTCTGCAAACGTACCGTGAGCGTAATTCAGGCATTTTTCGCCCAGAAGCGCGTTAGCCATACGTTTGTCATACGCTATATATATACGTCCAACTTTGAATGCCCCGCGCAGAAAAGTTCAATGCTTCTCGACGTAAAAAAAGTGATTTTACGCGTTGGCCGCGCGCTTGCGAGATGCGTCATAATGTGACAGGGCCTTAAGCTGTGCAGCTGCAACCGTGTGTTCTGGGTCACAGCTTCAGTTCTTCCTGGGGGACTTGGAGAACTCAAAATGCCCGTATTAGACCCAGCTATCACGGTCCAGTACAATCCACGGTAAGCACAACTGGTTCTCATATAAATAAGGTGAAAGAACATAGTGAAATACTGAATTTCATAGCGTGTTGTCAGGAACGCAGCCTGTGGCAGATAGCCAGGGGAGGCCATTTGGGGTGAGTTGTGCTGGGCGGGTACACGCATCTGATGGATTAAGATAATGGAAACATTTACTCCAAGTTCCAACTCTGGCACGGCAGTAGTGAGTGACCCAACACTGTGTGGCCATGTCTGGTACTGTGGCCACAAGTTGGTTGTTGGAGTTTTACATCCAGGCAACATCTGAGGTCATATCAGGATGGGTACTGTCTTCTGACAGTGTTCAGTCATGGCGACTTTATAGTGCTGCCCCACTGGGAGACCAGGCCGTCAGCACCAATACCTGATATCCCACTCAGTCACATTATCCTGACACTGAGCCAACCAGCCATTGTCCTATCTTAATAATGCCAAGCGCCTGGCTAGGAAATGACAAGATTAAATCTTTAAGTCATGGGCTTGAATCGACATGGGTTCGAACCTGTGGGATCGAATCCCACGATCTACCAAAAGGGGAGACGGACACTCAACTCATTCGGCCATCCTATCTGGTCTGTAACCACAAGTAGAATTACCTCCTTCATGTCTCAGTGTTTTATGGGCACGCACCCGGGCACACGCAGAGTTTGCAATATGCAGAACTGAGGCCATTTCCGGGCCGCACCAACTTGCCCCTCTCCCTGGATACTTAGCTCTTGAGATTCGGAAGATGAAGTTTATTTCAATCGTACATCAGATATAAGCCTATGATTTTCTTTCTATTGATTAATTAATTTGATTGATTGATCGATTACATAACCTAACATCATGGTAAAGCAGAGGCCATATTCACGGCAATACCGTGGTAAAATCTGTTCTGTCACTTTGGGTTCACGGAGAAATGAATTGTATCCATCACAGTTATGTTTACATTAAGATTAACCGGAAATGGTGAAATTTGTGTCAAGCGAAGGCAAAATTGATTACAAACAGTCCTGGCATGTTGAACAGGTTTTACAATCTGAGAGGACATGGGGAATGGGAGATGGTTTTAGTTTCCAATTTGCACGGATGAGTTTCTTCTTGACATGCATGTGCAAAACGAACCGACCCCAGTAACCCACGACTTAAGCTGAGATTCCATACACGCGGTATGCGGCATGCGAATGCGGTATGCCGACCTCCAATAGACGATGTCTTCTTTTTGTGTTTTGGGGTTGCTAAACAGACCACCAAAAAAAAAAAAAGATACCCATCCCATTTTTGGAGTTTTGTGCTCCAAATTTGTGAAGGAAAGTCAAAGTTACTACTGTTTTCTATGGCAAACGCAGCAGCATTCGCATTCGCATTCACACCAATTGGTCCATGGGTCGATCCATTTGCCGCATTCACATTCAAACGTATGGAAACACTATTAGGCCTTTACATGCTTTTCGATTTTTTTCCGCATTCGCATACTGCGTATATGGAATCTTAGCTTTAGCTGGGGGTGCTAGGAGCGATGACGTCACATTTGCGCTGATAATCGCTACCAGAACAGGTCCTACGGGTTTTTCTCATGCTTTTCTTCACCTGCTGTTCTTGACATACTGTTTTTGACATGCAGTTCTTGACATGCTTTTCATGACATGCTTTTCTTGAGATGCTCTTGTTGCCTTTTGGGGTTTTAAAGACTTAGATAAATGGAAAGACATTTTCTACCTTAATTTTGTTTGAAGTAGCTTTCACTAACTTTGAACAATAGGACAAATAGGTCAAAGGCGAGTGACTAAATGAATGTATATATATGGGATAGAGGGATGCGGGGGGTGGGGTGGATGGAGGGATGATGAATGAATCGAGTTGAAGGGAGGCAGTAAAGGTGAGAGTAAAGGAGAAAGAATGTGTGGTGAGAAAAGATTGGAAGGAGGGGATTGGTAATAGAGTTGGAATGCGAGAAGGAAGGAGAGAAATGTCTTTGGTGGGAGGGGGCGGAGTCGGGGGGGGGGGGGGAGGAGGAGGAAGGAGGGTGGAGGAGCAGGAAGGAGCGGGGGAGGACGGAGGAGGAAGGAGGAGGGGAAGTAAGATGGAGGAGGGAGGAGGGAGGATGGAGGAGGAGGGGGTGGAGGGAAGAGGGAGGAGGGAGGAGGAGGCGGTGGAGGGGGAAGAGGAGGAGGAGGGAGGGGGGAGAGGGAGGAGGGAGGAGGAGAGAGTAGGGAGGAGGAGGAGGAGGGGGGAGGGGGGAGGATGTAGGAGGGAGGAGGGAGGAGGGAGGAGGGAGGAGGGAGGAGGAGGCGGTGGAGGAGGAAGAGGAGGAAGGAGAAAGGAGAGCCGGACAGTGGAGAGAGATGATCAAGTGGGAAGTTAGTGCTGCGAAGTAAGAGAAGAGGAGGAAGGAAGCGAGCAGTGGCGGGAGAGATGATTAAGTAGGAGGGAGTGAGGAGAGGAAGGAGACCAGGGCAGTGGAGGGAGGGACTTTGAAAGAAGAAGGTTCCGACAACCTTCTCAAATATCGCAAGCTTAGACAGCAACAAGAGTGGCCAAGTAACGATTCAGATGCTGCTACACCCACTCATGTGAGGCATCGGAGAGAAAGTCAAGATGTGGAAAACGTCTCATAGCTCATAGACCTATGCATCCGATTTCGCAGCTTTCCACATTGTCAAAGCTATTTTCCATATTCTTGAATGACTTTCAGTAACACATTTACAATGAAAAATAAACACAAAACCACAAGCCTATTACAGACCTGTGCACCCGGGATAAACACTATCACTATCAGTATTCTGAAAGTCATTTTCAGGAATTTTTTCAGACTTTCAGTAATACTTTCAGTATTTGTACAGACGCGATCAGTAACTTTTAGTGTGATAAAAAATACACCAATTTCCCGACCAAAGGCCAAGAAACCGTCTTCCCTTATTTACCCTTGCAATCCGGAACAAATCTGGAAGGTGCACATGTCTTAGAGGATTTCCACCACTGAGAAGTCCTCTAAAGTCAAGAGCCAATGCCATGAGTAACAGCTCACTGTGTAGCAGGCCTGCAGAAAAGCTTTGTTGTCTAAGCCTAGCAAACCTTGTGTGTGCAGCCAACAATATGCAAAGCAGACACCTTACAGAAACCAGATCAATGTTGCCACTCTGATGACAGTCAAAGGAGGCAAAAACAGCCCGCACATTAAACAATTGTTCGCACATGGCAGTGGTTTGCAGATCTTCGAGCTCACTGAAGATGCGTATCACCGTATTGGATGTGCCTAGTCTCGCGAGCGCCAGCAAAGCCCTTGTTATTCCAATCACTGATTTCTTTTTATTCTTTACACACTCGAGACACGACTGTTCAGAATGCCTTCAATTCACCAACAGCTCCATAGAGGTGCAGGTTAAATAGGCACTGCCGCCCCCCCCCCCCCCACTCTGCTCCTATCCCCAGCCTTTAAGCCCCCCACCCCACCAGGAACCTCCACCTCCACCTCCACCTCCACCACCACCCATGGCATCCACTGCTGAGTATGATGCAGTATTGATGTTGTCGGCAGTTACTGTGGCGCACCTCCAGGCACCACCCCATTCCGACAGCCACTATGCCCGCCTCCAACCAAGCCGCCCCCAACCACCAGTGTTCCGACAGTGCAATGCTTCACTTTAACTAGGCCGATTATTCCCAGACAGGATCCTATTTTTTACTGCAGCTGGTTGGATGGCTACACAAGGTCTCTGATAGTGATAGGCTGCCCTTCCCGCAATGCGGCATGGTGTGAGAGCGATCCCCTGCTGAGTCAAACTGAGAACTTACACTAAATATGTGTATTCCGAGTTCTGCTGGTCCCTCAGGAAGGACTGAAGCTGTAACCCTGGACACCGAGTCGCAGCTTCAGCTTACACACCAGCAATTATGAATTTCAGTCACAGTCTCAGTCTCTCTCACAGTCTCTCACACAGTCTCTCACACAGTCTCCCTCTCAGTCTCCCCCTCTCCCCCTCTCTCTCTCTCTCTCTCTCTCTCTCTCTATCTCTCTCTCTCTCACACACACACACACACACACACACACACACACACACACACACACACACAAATGATATTTCTCGCCACCTAGCCTGGTATATATAATTGATTAAACTGGTTAAAAATTGACCGTCCAAGTGGGTCTGGAGGCCATAACGACCGGGCACAGCTAGCATACTAGTGGCTCCAGTGTGGCCGGATCTGGAACTACATGCATCACGCAGTAGAGCCTAGATAAATGGTATATACTAATAGAGCAAACTGAAAAGAGTGTCCTTGTTTATATTCCCCTAATAGATTATAGAGCATATATTTATAAATATATATAAGTATACTATATATATATATTGCAACGCCATTCATGTAATGCACTACCCGTAGTACCACCGTAATCCATTTTTCGATGGCCCACCCTCCACCATGCCAGTGGGTTACCATGGCAACCCTGGTCGTAACCCCCGAGGCCTCCTCCTCCTCCCCCAATTCAGCCACCCGGATGTGTAATCTCATTGTGGGTTAATTATGATAATGAGTGTAGTAGACAGGGGAGAGGTTGTTTATATAAGGGTTGCCTGTATCTTGCACATACCTCTGTGCACAATATGGCCGTATTCGATTATGTCGGCCCGGGCGACACGGGTCACCCGAGGCGTTAGGATTTCAAATAGAACACCGCGAGTGGAGTAAAGAATACACGTGCCGTGTGCAAAACGAACCGACCCTAGGAGCAATGACGTCACATTTGCGCTAGTACCTGTAGGATAATAGCTACCAGTACAAGTCCTACGTGTTTTTCAAATGCTTTTTTTTGGGTAATAATCCATATTAATGAAATGGGAATATAATTAAACTATGCGATCCTAAAATACTTTAAATCCTAGTTTGCTGTAGTTATATCGGTTATTAAAAAAAAAAAAAAAGTTTTGGATTAAGCCACCATTTTTTCCCACTCCGAGCGTGTTCGTTTATGCAACCCGAGGTCGTATGGCCTGCGCATGCGCCAAAAAGTGGCCCGGGTGACCCGAGTTGTTTAATCGAATACACCTTAAGCTAAGATTCCTTACACGCGGTATGCGGTATGCGAATGCGGCAAAAAATCGAAACGCTTTGAAGTCAATGGGCTACATTCCTTACATGCGTATGCAAATGCGGCAACTCGATCGGTCCCTGTAGCGATCGGTGAGGCATGCGGCATGCGAATAGAAACCTCAGTCGCACGTGTCCATTAGTTTTAGAAGAGGAGAGGCGACTGATCATTACGGAGCGGTCACACACAGGGGTGTGGAGGGGAAACATATGGTAGTGGTGGTGGTGGGGAGACAGATGCATGCCGCATACCGCAAGCAGGAATCCTCCCATTCGCATACCGCATACCGCGTATAAGGAATCTAAGCTTCATGTGTTTCAAGTTCCGCTGGTCCCTCAGGAAAGACTGAAGCTGCGACTCAGCACACCAGGTCGCAGTTACAGCTTTACACAGTGGAAGGTGGGGGAAGTTGGTGTATACACATACACAGAGTAGTATTTTTTTTTCTGATGTAAAATATTTGCTACATTATTAGACTCTCCGTAAGAACCCAATATTTGGTTGAGAACTATACCTCTGGCCAACAATTTAGCCTAATGTGTATTAGCTTGGTCAAAATTGTCAAAGGGAGTGAGGTCGATAGCTATACTCATGCCAGCTTGGCGGCGACTAGCGGTGGGCTTATCTAGTTGTTTGAGTGCTAACCTAAGTTGGCCAGGCCGCTGTAGCTCCAGCAGGACTGGGTGAGTATATCGCTTAGCGAGGTGAGACGCTACCAACACTGTCAAATAATATTAATATAATGTATTTATATAGCACAACAATAATACTGGAATCTACATTAGAAACAAATGTTTGGCAAGAATCCTACTAAGTTTGAGAATAGACCAATAAGGGATTGATTTGATGTTACACATATTGTTGTTTGCCATTCAATTTTGTTGGAGGTTAAATTCCTAATTATATTCATTGATTAAGAGAGGAAATTGTCCTAGCAAATATTTTACATTAGCCGTATTTATCACCTATCCCACCTTTCGCTGTGTAAAGCCTAGGTCAAACCTACCCGGATCAGGGACCGGACCGTTATCCGGCGTGATCCGTGGCGATCCAGTGTGATCCGTGGCTGGTCCTTGGTGATCCTTGGCTGGTCCGGCCTCATCCGGGGTCAGCCCTGGATGTTTTAAAATGTTAAAAACACCCGGGGTGATCCGGGGAATATTGCAATCAGGCATTAACCAGCATCATCCATGTGTGATCCGTGACTCATCCGGGTTGTCCTGGGGTCGTCCGGGACTAATCCGTGGCTGTGGACCATGGCTCAGCCGGGTAGGTGTGAGAGCGAGGAAAAAACGACCAAAAATAGCGATTTTATCCACGGCGGTCCGGGGGTGGTCCGGCTTAAAATCCGGGGCTCGTCCGGGTAGGTGTGACTTGGGTTTAAACTGAACTGTTAGGTGGCAGCTTCAGTACTTCCTGGGCGAAAAGCAGAACTCGGAATATCCAGACTGAAGAATCAGAGCCGAGCTATCTACAAAGTGGCCACTGAACAGGGCACCACCGAAAGCCATCTTTTTAATTTATTTTATTTTTATGTGACGAATTTGTTTACCCTGCCCATAACGGATAATAAGTGTGGTTAACACTTGTTCTCACCGCTGGGTGGTAGTCGTCCAATTTGATTCATATCTTTTGAATTTTGTTTGTGTAATAATTTAGGTTTTGTTATTGTTTCTTGCTTACGAGTTGTAACTGTTTGTAGATTGCAAAAAGTCCAAATCTAGTTTTTACCGTACTTTGTGTTAATCCATTTATACCGTGTTTCCCTTCCTTTTTGCTTCTTTTTGGCATTTCTATCGTAACTTGTTAATTGCATTAGTTGCTAGTAAGGCTATACGGTCTAATAATGCAGGTAAGCGCATAGATTTCGACAGGTTTATAGAGCAACTAGTTTTTTGTTGTGCTAAGGAAATATACATCGCCAGCCAGCATTTTGCATCTAAGGGAACTACTTTGCCCACAAGCTCCAAAATCACAAGGCATGGCTGTCACCTCTGACATTCTGTTCATAAATCTTGATTTCATTTCCAAGACAAAAAGCAATAGAGTCATGTCAGCCACCAGAGCAACTGTCCCCTCAGTTTTTTTTTTGTAAATTATAGACATACCGTGGCCAGCCATAAAACACTAAATAAGAATATAATCTCATTCTGTCTCGATGGGTGGGTACAAAGAAGGGGGCTAGAAACATCAAGGCTGGAAGCAGATTCGGGTGACCTTCATAAGTAGGTCATCGTGCTGAAATAAAGCCCCAGTCACACATTCCCGGATCAGGCCCCAGACCACCTGGGTCCATGAATCCGTGTGTGGTCCGGGTTCATCCATGGCAAATACATGGCTCATCCTTGGCTATTCGTGGTGATCCTTGGCGGTCCAGGATGGTCCGCGGTCAGCCCCTGATGTTTTAAAATGTTTAAAACATCCGTGACGATCTGGGGAGTATTGCAATCCAGGGTTAATCCGGCTGTCCGTGGCGATTGATCCATGGGTGATCCGGCTTATGATCCGGGGCTAGTCCGGGTAGGTGTGACTGAGGCTTTAGGCAGACAAGCGTTCTTTGCAATTGGCAACTGTCCAAGTTGTCCTGATAGTCCGGTCTTTAACAACTTGAAGCCAATTAGAAAGGGGGAGCGCAGAGGGGGCGGTCTTCGTTGTTGTTTGTTTGTTTGTTTGTTTGTTTGTTTGTTTGTTTGAGGAAAGTACTTCCTGAATGAGGCTGCAGAAGGAGAAGGAGCTAAGGGTGTGATAGCAGGAAGAGAGAAGGAAGCATGAGGAAGAGGGGTGGGGAGGAGAGGGGAGGGGAGGGCGGAGGAATGGGAGCAAAGGGAGCATGGATGCAGAGGAAATGGGGGAGGGAGGCGGACAAAAGGGAGGAGGGGGTGAAAGGAAGGGAGCAGAGAGGTGGACGAAAGGAGGGAAGGGTGCGGAGGAAAGGGGAAAGGGAGGAGGGAGGCAGAAGGCTGAGAGGGGGAGAAGGGAAAGAAGGAATGGAAGGGAAGGAAGGGAAGGAATGAAAGGGGGAGAAGGAAGAGAAGGAAGATAAAGAAGAGAATGAAGAGAAGGGACACAGGAAGCTACAATACATACGGAGTGTGATGCCTAATAGAGTGTGATGTCTTACGGACGCCCGATGACGTCACTTCCGGTTAGGCTAACTGCGGCACTTAAAGCCGCGCTCGTCACGTGACGTGGCGTGTCAACACTGGCGCCGTGCCTGCCGGCAGTGACTGACAATGCGGACTTATGAATGTGTACATACATATTGGTTGGCTGTGGTCCCCGGTCCTGTCACGGCACGCCGCCTGCACCCACCGCGTGTATACCAAACAGCAGGAGCACACGCACTCACTCATACACGCACTCACGCACTCACTCACTCACTCACGACCAGACGGGATGGCCGAATGAGTTGAGTGTCCGTCTCCCGTTTTGGTAGATCGTGGGATTCGAACCCATAGGTTCGAACCCTGGTCGAGTCAAACTAATGACTGAAGAATGTATATTTGTTGCTTCATAGCCTGGCACTCGGCATTATTAGGATACGGCAGGGACTGGTTAGCTCAATATCAGGATAATGTGACTGAGTGGGATATCAAGGGTCATACTCATAGTGCTAGCAGCCTGTTCTCCCAGTGGGGCAGCACTATAAAGTTGCCATGAGTGCGCAGTCACAAGTTGGCACCCGTCCTGATATTACCTTAGATGCTGCCAGGAGGTAAAACAACCAACCAATCTTCAGATCTATGCTCGCAGATCTTCTCGCCACCTTATCCACTCTCGAACTGTCCCTACATGCACTGCTGACTCTCAATCTTAACTGGGCCTACCTTCCCCACAAACAACTATTCATGTTGGCACGCGGTATGCGCGTGCCAACATGCACAGAATACGTTTTAGTAATATAGCGTGTGTCTGTGTTGTGTCTCTGTGTCTCTGTGTGTGTCTCTGTGTGTGTCTGTGTGTGTGTCTCTGTGTGTGTCTCTGTGTGTGTCTGTGTGTGTATATGTGTCTGTGTGTGTCTCTTTGTTAGAGACACGGAGACACAGACACACACATAAAGACACACACAGAGACAGAGTCACACACACTTTTTATATACTTTTTATATACTTCACTGCATAACGCATAAAGCTAGGATTCCTTACACACGGTATGCGGCATGTGGCATGCGGCATGCGGCGTGCGGCATGATTTCGGGATGGGTCCTTTCACCCACACCCACACACACACCCACACACAGTGTCAGGTTTCCTCACCACTGTTCTCTATGGCAAACGCAGCAGCATTCGCATTCGCATGCCGCACCGATCGGTACATGGACCGATTCAGTATTCGCATGCCGCATGCCGCATGCCGCATACCGCGTGTAAGGAATCACCCCCATTGACTTATATGCTTTTCGATTTTTTGCCGCATTCGCATTCGCATACCGCATACCGCGTGTAAGGAATCCTAGCTTTACGCGTATATGGAATGCTGGCATTCGCATATAACGCATAACGCATTACGCGTATATGGAATCCTAGCTTAAAGCTAGGATTCCTTACACGCGGTATGCGGTATGCGAATGCGAATGCGAATGCGGCAAAAAATCGAAAAGCATCTATGTCAATGGGGGTGATTCCTTACACACGGTATGAGGCATGCGGCATGTGGCATGCGAATACTGAATCGGTCCATGTACCGATCGGTGTGGCATGCGAATGCGAATGCTGCTGCGTTTGCCATAGAGAACAGTGGTGAGGAAACCTGACACTGTGTGTGGGTGTGGGTGTGGGTGTGGGTGTGGGTGAAAGGACCCATCCCGTAATCACGCCGCACGCCGCATGCCGTGTGTAAGGAATCCTAGCTTAATGGTCTCATTCAACCAATCAAGATACCCCACCCCACCATCTCTTTACTACCCCCCCCCCCCACTCCTCTACACCCTCTAATACCCGTACCCCATAATATTCGACTCCTACTACACCCAACTACCCCCCCCCCCCACATCTCTACACCCCCGCACATTTACCCTACCTCTCCTCTACCTTATCCCTCCCCCCACACAATCCCATACCCACCCACCCACACATCTCTACATCGCGAACACCCCCACACATTTACCCTACCTCTCCTCTACCTTATCCCTCCCCCCACACAATCCCATACCCACCGACCCCCACATCTCTACACCCCCGCACATTTACCCTACCTCTCCTCTACCTTATCCTCCCCCCACACAATCCCATACCCCCCCACATCTCTACACCGCGAACACCCCCACACATTTACCCTACCTCTCCTCTACCTTATCCCTCCCCCCACACAATCCCATACCCACCGACCCCCACATTTCTACACCGCGAATACCCCCGCACATTTACCCTACCTCTCCTCTACCTT
Organism: Branchipolynoe longqiensis; assembly: GCA_030323885.1. Taxonomy (NCBI): domain Eukaryota; kingdom Metazoa; phylum Annelida; class Polychaeta; order Phyllodocida; family Polynoidae; genus Branchipolynoe; species Branchipolynoe longqiensis. The sequence goes on from CM059186.1 coordinate 132,672,569, forward strand.
ATCCCTCCCCCCACACACACACACAATCCCCTACCCATCCACCCCCACATCTCTTACACCGCGAACACCCCACACATTTACCCTACCTCTCCTCTACCTTATCCTCCCCCCACACAATCCCATACCCACCCACCCCCACATCTCTACACCGCGAACACCCCCACACATTTACCCTACCTCTCCTCTACCTTATCCCTCCCCCCACACAATCCCATACCCACCAACCCCACATCTCTACACCGCGAACACCCCCCGCACATTTACCCTACCTCTCCTCTACCTTATCCCTCCCCCCACACAATCCCATACCCACCCACCCCCACATCTCTACACCGCGAACACCCCCACACATTTACCCTACCTCTCCTCTACCTTATCCCTCCCCCCACACAATCCCATACCCACCGACCCCCACATCTCTACACCCCGCACATTTACCCTACCTCTCCTCTACCTTATCCTCCCCCCACACAATCCCATACCCCCCCACATCTCTACACCGCGAACACCCCCACACATTTACCCTACCTCTCCTCTACCTTATCCCTCCCCCCACACAATCCCATACCCACCGACCCCCATATCTCTACACCGCGAACACCCCCGCACATTTACCCTACCTCTCCTCTACCTTATCCCCCCCCCCCAACACACACACAATCCCCTACCCATCCACCCCCACATCTCTACACCGCGAACACCCCCACACATTTACCCTACCTCTCCTCTACCTTATCCCTCCCCCCACACAATCCCATACCCACCAACCCCCACATCTCTACACCGCGAACACCCCCGCACATTTACCCTACCTCTCTCTACCTTATCCCTTCCCCCACACAATCCCATACCACCAACCCCCACATCTCTACACCGCGAACACCCCCGCACATTTACCCTACCTCTCCTCTACCTTATCCCTCCCCCCCCCCCACACACACAATCCCCCAACCCTAACCTCCAACCACTCCTCTACACCCCCTAATAGGCCAAAATCTTCTAATCCCACTCCTCACACACACACACACACACACACACACACACACACACACACACACACTCATCGTGTACACAACTCTCCACTCCTAACTACCACACACCCCGTTAAAAAACAGGCCCAAAAACCCCTTTACACACGCTCACCCTCAAAGGCTGCGTTCGTTGCAACGCGAACGCATTCGGGTGGTCGTGGTGATGGTGGTTGTCACATGTCAGGAGTGGTGGTTTTGGTGTGTGATGTCGCTGTGCGCTGGTGGTGGTGGTGGTGGCGGTGGTGGTGGTGGTAGCGGTGGTGGTGAGGCATGGGCCGCGTTCAGGGTCCGTCTCGGAGGCGCCTCGGCGACGTCTCGGCGATGCTTTTTGCTCTATTTGCGTTCAGGGTGCGTCTCGGAGACGTCTCGGAGACGCCTCCCTTTTCAGGTTGGAGACAAAAAGCGCCTCGAAAATGGCCGCCGCATGCAGTGGTTTCATCCAATCAGAGCGCAGCATTTCGATTGCAAATGGCCGCCGCCTATGGGGGCGGCCATTTTCGAGGCGACCAACTGCTATTGTTGTTCAGACTAGCCTGACGTCACGGGCGCCTCCGAGACGGAGCCTGAACGCGGCCCTGGTGGAAGTGGTGTTGTGGAGGTGCAGTGGCGGTGGCGGTGGTGATGCTGTGTGGTGTTGCTGTGTGGTAGAGGTTGTGGTTGTGGTAGTGTTGGTGGTGGTGATGGTGAGGTAGGCGGAAGTGGTGCTGGTGGTGCAGTGTTTGTGGTTGTGGTGGTGGGTTTGGTTTGGTCATTGGAGTTTTACGTCCTGACAACATCTAAGGTCATATCAGGATGGCCACCAACTTGTGACAGTGTGCACTCATGGCGATTTTATAATGCTGCCCCACTGGGAGATCAGGCTGCCAGGGGCGGTGCGTCTTAAATGAAGTCCTCAGACATTCAAAACTCTGGCAGCCAAGCCGCCATCTGACCTCATTTTGCACCTTGAGGTCATGGTTCAGAGGTCACAGGTCACACGTAGCACGTGCCCATACTTCGTAGTACGGACAATATCCCGTCTCCGCTTAGTGAGTTCGGCTTTCTGCTTGGTTGGTTGGTTGGTTTGTGTGGTTGTGTGGTTGTGTGTGTGTGTGTGTGTGTGTGTGTGTGTGTGTGTGTGTGTGTGTGTGTGTGTGTGTATGTGTGTGTGTGTATGTGTCTGCGTATCAACAAATGGATGCAGCACACTGGGGACCTAGTTGTTGTTTTTAGGGAGTTTTCAGACGCATTGATGCGCTGAAGGCTGCAAATCTGCAGCACTGTATGGGCATTGCTGAAAGCGGTCCCATGTGGTCGGGATTTGGCTTACGATGGGTAGTGGTCAAAGAAATGGAGGGGGGCGGGAGGGGGAATAAGGAAAAAGACAACTTAAGAGCCCAACCACAGTCCTCTGAGAGGGCCGGGGGAGGCTGGATGGTTGGTGTAGTTTTACGCCCAAGTAAGACCCTAGGCCATACCAGAACGTGCACCGACTTGTGACAGCATGCACTCATGGCAACTTTATAGTGCTGCCCCACTGGGAAATCAGACTGCTGCCACCATGACTTGATGTCCCACACAGTCACATTATGCTGACACTGTGCGCCCAGTACCCGTCCTGACCTCATAGCGCCAAGCGCCGAGCAGCAACAGGTACCTATTTTATAAGTCATTGGTTTGACTCAACCAGGATCCAAACTTCAGTCCCTCCAGATTCACCGGTATGCACAGATGTTGATGGAATTAGTTAGGCAGTGGGTGGGGTTACCTGTTAGTTGTTATTGAAAATTTGTGGTTAGTTGGTAGTGGTGTCAAGTCAGGTATGGGGACGAGGTGCGGCCTGCTAGTTCTCGGTGTCAGGGTCTCGGCGACCGACAGCATTGATGAGATCTGCGTTCTGGTGGTATAAGCGAGCAAGTGCATTCCAGCATGACTTGGAAATGCTGCAGAGGATGGCCAGAGTGGCCCTATTGTCGCTGAGTTGGCGGTCAGAGTCCTCCATGAAGTCACTGATGGCAGGCCACATTGAAGATCTTAGTGCCACAGAGACAGCGCTGGAGGTTGGGGACATCAATCCAACGGCGGTAGCCAGTCCTGAAGCGGTTGACGGCGACTTGGGTAGAAGCAGGAAGGCCGACTGGATGGGGGATGTTAGTTCTGACCAGGGTGTACTAGAGCCAGCTTATTGAATAAGGGTTCCGTACTTGTTCCTTCTGTGTGGCGCGTTCCCAGAGTTTGGTGGTGGCTCGAGAAGCGGCGGCGGTCAGTTTGGTGATGGAGGGAGGGATGGCTCAGTTTGGTGATGGCTGTGAGGGAGGGATGGCTGTCTCCACGTCTGCTCGGTTGGCACCAGCTAGAGCGGCACAGTCGGCCTATATGGGAGAGGACCCATAGCAGGACTGTTAGTTGGAGCCGCACCTCCACCCCCCCCCGCCACCCCCACCCCACCACGAGAAAAACATGACCTCGATGTGCTGCAGGTAGCGGTGGGGGAATGTGGGAAGAGGTAGAGGGGTCGGGAGAGGGGAGGCAGGAGGGAGGGGGGGGGGGGGCGGGTACCTGACCAGGTCAGCATCACGGGCGTCACCCTCCTCCCTCCTCCACTCACACCTGCCTGCCACCACCATGGTGGCCCAGGGCTTGCACCTGCCAACAGCCAATTAGTCGCAAGGTGAGACGGGCACGTGCGCGCCTCAAGAGGGGAGGGGGGAGGGGATAGGACAGGAGCGGAGGGGAGGGGAGGAGCGGAGGGGAGGAGAGGGGGAGGAGAGGGGGGATAGAGGGGGAGGGGAGAGGAGAGGAGGAGAGGAGGGGAAGGGAGAGGAGAGGAGAGGAGAGGAGAGGAGAGGAGAGGAGAGGAGAGAGGAGAGGAGAGGAGAGGAGAGGAGAGGAGAGGAGAGGAGAGGAGAGGAGAGGAGAGGAGAGGAGAGGAGAGGAGAGGAGAGGAGGGGAGAGGAGGGGAGAGGGGAGGAAAGGGTGTGGAGTTTAAGTGATGATGGTGTTGGTGTGGGGTGATATGGCGGTATGTAGTATATGAGGAGGGTGCGGGGGGGGGGGTGGGGGGGGGAGTCGGCGCCGGAGGGCCTCTGGACAGGGAGGGGCGGGAGAAGTTTGTGTGACAGGGTGGACATTGTGTGTGCGTGCATGAGTGCGTGCGTGTGTGTGTGTAGGGGGTGGTGTGCCAATGGGGAGGAAAACGTGATTTCTAATGGGGGAGGGGGTATAATGGAGTATGTGTGAAGGGGTGATGGCATGGCATGTGTAGTGTGCGCGTGTGGCGGAGGCGGTGGTGGTTAGTGGATGGTAGTGGTCTATGTAATGATTGTGTGTGTGTAGTGATGATGTGTAGAGGTGGTGTGTAGGTATTGGTGTGGTGGTGGTGGTGATGGTGGTGGTGAGTGTATTGTAGTGGTGCGTGTAGGTGGTGTGTGTGGTGGTGGTGGTGAGTGTATGGTAGTGGTCTATGTAATGATTGTGTGTAGTGATGATGTGTAGTGATGGTGAGTGTGTAGTGGTGGTGTGTGTAGGTGTTGGTATGGTGGTGGTGGTGGTGCTGGTGGTGGTGAGTGTATGGTAGTGGTGCGTGTAGGTGGTGGTGTGATAATGAGTGGCATCCTAAGAATAGGGCAAAGACTGGTTTGCCCAATATCAGGATAATGTGAATGACTAAGCATATTAAGTGCTAATAGTAATGTTAATAGCACGGTATTCCAATGGAGCAGCACTAGAAAGATAAAGTTGCCACAAGTGCGCAATGCCACAAGTCGGTACCTGTCCTGATATGACATTAGATGTTGTCAGGACATAAAAACAATACAACTCCCCCAATAGCAGTTCAGAACAAGCTCACACAGAAAATGGCACCCACAATGGTTGCCTGCAATTGGCTGAACCAACCACCCCATATGCTCTACATCTAGTACCTTCCTCTCACTGATATCAAAATCACACAATTCTCTCCGTTGTGAATTAAATATAGCCTCCCCCGAGCACCACCAACTCCTCCCCCCCTCCACACACACAAATGAACACAAAACCCCTTAAATCCTCACGTCAATGCAAAAACTACAAAGGCTGGGCGGCCAGCATTTAACCAAAGACCCTATAACACTAAGAGTAAGACAGCTCACTCCCTATCTCTGCCATTGTAATGTAAATTTTGTAGTGCCACCTTGTGGTGGGTTTGATCAGCCCAGCTGCTGGTTGGTGTTTCCTATGTAAACACATACAATTATATTTTACATGATATAGGTAAGTATGAATACACATCAATATGAAATTGCTATGAACAAATACACATCATCATCAGCATCATAATCAGCATCACCATCATCACACATCTTTCACATTCATTGGTGGGTTTGATCATTTTGATTACACAGTACAGGCTGAGTGAGCCGTCTTTGTGTTATAGGGTCTTTGATTTAACTGCTACTAACTTTCTTATGGATCAATCCCACACGCATGTCCGTCTTGATTCAAAAACGAGGTTAGTTGCACAACTGATCCTAGCAGAGCCCCGGGGCAATGACATGAATTACTATTTTGTGCCTGGATGCAAAATTGGATCAGGTAGTGAAAGCCTTATTCCAATAATAGACGAGATCGCCATTCCAGCCGCGCGATGCATTTGTGGGATGCATGGAAGAAAAACAAACCTACGGGAAGCACATGGCTAATGCTAAGACATTGGGTGCAGCTATGAAATGTGCTAGTTTCAGCTCATCTCAGCTCTTGTTAGAAACAAAATACTAACTAACAAAAATTATATAATAAATTAAGATGTTAATCTTTTATCTAGCATTGCATTTACATCAATCTAATCAGCACATCTTATACCATCTGCATTTAGATTTAGACAAATGTGTGCACTCAGACTAGTGTTAGAGCCAGAGTCAGAGTCAGTTTTAGTTATTTTACTCATGATTTTATTTATATCATATCTTTAATAACATCTGTTGGGCTAGGAAGTGGGTGGGGTTAACCAGACATTGGTTATATACTTCTTTGAAATAAGATTTTGTTTACACATTTGACATTTTAATATTTAGAACAAGAATTACTAATCAATGGTGATGTAAACATCAGGCCTCAGCCTGTAAAGTAATTGAAATTATATGTTTCTTAGCTAAAAATGCTTAATTATGGAGAATTGTGCCTTAAACATATGCATTATATTATTATATTGCATGCATCCATCCATGTTTGTGCCAAATTGTTCTGTATTCCTATTAATTTTGAATAAAATCCAAGTTTTGCCGTGCGCCTATCGGCAAACTCAATGGCCAGATGCTTTTGCTGTGCTCTCAGCGCCCTTTTCAGTGCATGCGCAGTCAGAATGGCGATCTCGTCTATTATTTTGGTTTTTCCAAACAAGGATACAGACAAAAGAAATTTTCTTCATATGGATGGTGGAAACGTAGACGTGATTTGGACACCGATGGTTTAGTGGGCACTTACAGCGAGCGATCAAGCAATCGCAGATTGCTCAGCACTGTATGGGAGGAGTTTGCCTGTAATTATAGCTGTGCTGGTGAGTGTGTCTGCACCGCTGGTAGTTCATTAGGCATTTAGTGCAATCGCAGATCTCTCAGCACTGACCTCGATTTCATTCAAAAGCGTCGCTACATTCACTCGATGGTGTAGATAAAAGATTCACCCGGTACTTGTAGTACACGGGTGAAGACCAGCCTTATATAAATACGGGCGAAAATAGCGTTAGTATGGAACAAGAAGTAGAATGCCTGGCACCAGTGTCAAATGGTTACTTATATCAGAACAGAGTTGGTGAAATGGGAGAGAATGCAAAAAGACAAGATGGCGGCCAGAGAACACCGTCGATTTCACTTTTAAATTGCATTAAAGTATATGTTTTATTATATTTTCCAACTCAAAAGTAGCGGGCAAACATGAAGACATATACAAAGAATAAATGTTGCTTCGTAGATTGTGAAATTAGACTCTCATAAAGAGTCATTTCATTATCCCGATTTTTTTACCGTTTTTATATAAGGCTGGTTTTCACCCCTGTACGGGATGGAAGTACGGGGTGAATCTTTTATCTATCGATGGTGGTGCTTTGCAAGTGTGAGTTCGGTCAATTCTCATGAATTGCAAAAACTACTCGAGCCAGGAAACCCAGTGCTTTGCTGCTTACACCATTGCCATTCTAATGTGTAAAACGCCACTAAAGGTAGGTTTTTGTAAGCACATAAATATTCTAAAAGGAAAGTTTGTTTTATTTAACGACGCCTCGAGAGCACATGGGATTTTTATCATCATAAATATTGCAGTCAATAAAAACACTTCAGAGCAATAAAAGCAAACCCATTGTACATTTGAAATAAACTTGTAGAAATGAGTAGACCAGATAGGACGATAAAATGACTTGAGTGTAAAATTAGTTGAGCGTGGCAGGTCATGGTGTAAAATATTCCGATATACGGCAGGGGGGTGCTATTATGTGAAGTGTTATTCGTATACCTAGCCAAGTGAGCTTGTATGTATATGTATGTTTATGTATGTATATGTGTATATATATATATGTATTGGTTGGGCTATAACTGAGGTCATGGGGATGACGTAGTGAGTGCTGGCAGGATGAGTGCAGTGGCACTCAGGACCTGCCCTTCTGGGCCGGTATGCAGGAGTCAGTGTTAGCGGCGTTTGGTGTTAGAGCCTGTTACCGTTTAGCTATCACCGACGTCGGGAACTGTTGTCAAGTGGTATGCAGGAGCACGTAACACTTACATTATAGCTAAACGTGAAGTTATTTATAGATTTGGGAAATCCCTCCATTTGACAATATGAATAACGCCGCCAATGCGGCGGCGGCGTTAATATTGGTTCGAATTTAGGGTTAAATTGGTAAAAATATCACTTATGGCATATGTAAATCTGTTAAATATGACAGCATTGAATAGATTTGGGCCTAATAAATTGCCGCCGCCGCCGCATGGACGTCGCTTTCCATACTGGCGGATGAAAGCGACTTCGATGCGGCGGCGGCGATTTGTTTACTTTACATTCGTCGATTCGAAAATATTAATATTAATATCGCCGCCATTGCGGCGGCAGCGTTAATATTGCTTCGAATTTAGGGTTAATTTCATGAAATTTCACTTATTGCGTATGTAATTCTGTTAAATATGACAGCATTGAATAGATTTGGGCTAATGAACTGTCGCGTACAGCGCTATACCTCCAATTTTTCAGGGGTAACGTAACACCGGTTAAGGTTTTGGTGTTAGGCCTATCATCGACTCGTGCATACCACTTTTCACCGCTACCCGGGGGATTCCGGCCTACCACTGTTTTGGCTCGCTACCACCGACTCCTCAAGCCAATCCAGTAGCGGTCAACACAATCAGGCTGGGGGTAGCAGCCAGAGCAGTGGTGGTGGTGGCCAGGCAGACTACTGGTTGCCACGGGGACTAGAAATGCTGTTCTCCTATTGGGTGACAGGGGTGGTGTGACACCCTGCCAGGGAACCTATGTACTATAAAATAAAGATAGAAGGCTTGCCCTTCCATTACTCTCTTCACTCTTACTTTCTCTTTCTTCTTGTCTGTATTGTATTTCCCTACAGCCTACTTGCACAGCCACATATCCGGGGTACCATCTCTCCAATTGGACTCCAACCCTGGGTTCTAACCCAACCGAGTCAAACCATCGACAGATGGGAACAGGTCAGATCGGGGGATAGAACAGGTCAGACATACAAAGGCTGGATTATGGATTATGATCACTACTACACAGCAGCGAAAACAAGGACATGTGCAGAATAGTATGAGCAGTGATAAGAGCAGAATAAATAAACTACCACAAAAGCTAAAAAAAAAAAACCAGCCGGGCATTTCCCAAAGGTTGGGATCGACGGTAAATTCTCATATCGACAAGTGTAAGAATAAATCCGCAACAGTCGGGAAATTGCAGATCGGTGGGAAATTCTCATCACCGATTTATATTTACTTCTACCTAGGCTAGAACTCAGCATTACTGGGATAGGTCATGGAAAAAGGAAAGTTTGTTTTATCTAACGACGGCTCTAGAGCACACTGATTTTTATCAATGGCTATTGGATCTCAAACATATGGTCATTTGGACACATTTCTTTGGAGGAAACACGCTGCCACCACATAGGCTGCTCATTTCTGATAAGCAGCAAGGGGTCTTTTATATGCACTTTCCCACAGACAGGACAGCACATACAACAGCCTTTGATGAACCAGTTGTGGACAACTGGTTGGAACGGAAAATAACCCAAACTGCGGGACCGATAGGATGACCCACACCTTCACAGGTGGACACTCTACCGCCTGAGCTACGTCCCGCTCCCGGGATAGGACACAAGTAATAAAATGAATTGTCCCGGCTTAATCAACATATGTAATGATAAAAAAATCGTTATATGAATTGTCAAGTTGAAAATCATAACAGCATCAGCGTAAATCACGTGATCACCAACAACAACTGCATGGCACTATAACATTGCCGTCGGGGTGGGGGGGGGGGGGGTGATGAAAATGAGAAATATTACGCCTATAGCAGGATTAGAATCCAATTCTCTTTCCTTACGGTTTAGTATGTCAACCATTGTACCACCTAGGCTTCGTGATGTCATCACCCTATCCACGCCTACCTGTCTATGTGGCTCCTTGCCTAAGAGGTCAAGGCAGACTACTACAATATTCATAGCATTATTCAACCACATTCCCTATTTGTCTCAGGTCAGTCACAATACCATACCCATATTTAAAGTGTCACAGTCTGATGAAACCACACGTCTTCGCTCAACTTGCTTTTACACAGAGTGCAAATTTAAAGAGGTGCAAAAACCAAAACACCGGTACTCCATAAACAAACACCTATATGCATGCCCGCAAACTACAGTCTATGCACCAGACGGGATAGCCGAATGAGTTAGAGTATCCGTCTCCCGTGTTGGTAGATCATGGGTTCGAACCCATGTCAAGTCAAACCAAATGACTTAAAAATTGAGACTTGTCGCTTCCTGGCGAGAAACTCGGCATTATTAGGATAGGGCAAGGACTGGTTGGGTCAGTGTCAGGATAATGTGACTGAGTGGGATATCAGGTCATGGTGCTGGCGGCCTGGTCTTCCAGTGGGGCAGCACTATAAAGTTGTCATGAGTGTGCACTGTCACAAGTCAGTACCTGTCCTGATATGACCTTAGATGTTGCTAGGATGTAAAACAACAACAAACAAACAGTCTATGCCGTGCTAGAATATATATATAGTAGCGCCCTTTATCGATTTTTTAAACACCACATAAGTCGTCACAGCAACCATCTTTCTTTTTTTTACTATAAAGAAAGACAAATACTTTGGTACACATGCCACCAACTAAAGGCCCTGTCACATCACGACGCATCTCACAAGCGTGCGGCCAAAGCGTAAAATATTTTTTTTTAACGTCGAGAAGCGTCAAACTTTGCACCAGAACTACGCCTCATACGTTACATACGTCAAGACATGCTGGAGAAACGCTAAACGTACATTAGACGTACTTTATCCATACCTTGTCAGTACGCGGACTGTGCGTTCCCACTGCCTTTAATGTAGGTCAATGTAGGTCAACAACATTTGTCTAACGTACATCGACATACGCATAACGTACAGCCGACATAAAATCCACACGTTGTCGAACATTGTCATACGTCAAACGTTTTGTACATTCACAAAACTTTGCCGACGCGCGATGCTGTTCCTCGACGAACGTTGGTGTATACCAACGAGTGCCTAACGCATGTGTAACGCATAACAACATATCCCACCGTAGCTGGCAAAATTCACATATGTCGGCATACGTTGACGCAATGCATCGTAATGTGACAGCCCCTTTAGGATCGACACCTACTCTTCACACCGAGCACCTCGAGCCGGTTTTCATTAAGACGGCAAGTAATTATGGCAGCTTTAAAAAAAAAAAAAAAATTTAAATTAAAAAAACAACACTTTACAACGTTGAGTAGATGAATCTGAATTAAGGACCAATTACAATGTCCGTCTGTGTTGAATATGGATCATAAGCTAAGCTGACGTTTGTAATTCTAGTCTGAACTCGCCACCGCCACCCCACCCCCTGTACAGACACACCACACACACGTTCCACATCACGCACACTCTCACGTACAAACACCGACTCTCACACACAGTACACCGACTCTTACTCCCACTCTTACTCCCACTTACACACACAACTCCCACTCTCACAACAATACACCCACTCTCACACCCACTCACACAGTGCACCCACTCTCACACACAGTACACCCACCCTTACACACAGGGCACACTCTCACATTACACACCACACACCCACTATCACATTTCACACCACTCTCACATTACACAACTCACACCCACTTTTACACACAGTACACCCACTCTTACACATCGTACACTCACCCACACACCATACTCACACCACCCCCTAACTCCCACACCACACACAGACGTACTCTCTCACCCACACATAAACCCCCCCACACACACTCCCACACCACACCCAAACTCCCACACCACACACTCTCATACAGACACATACTCTCTCACCCATTCATTAAAACCTCGACACACTCCCACACCACACCTAAACTCCCACTCCACACACTCTCTCTCACCCACACACACTCCCACACCACACCTAAACTCCCACACATCCACATACTCTCACCCACACATTAAATCCCCACACACACTGCCACACAGACACATGCTCTCACCCACACATTAGACCCACACACACACACTACCACACCACAGATAAACTCCCGCACCAACTAACAACTAATTTTCACAAACAACTAACGGGTAACCCCACCCACTGCCTAACTAATCCCATCCTCACTTCACTTCTTCCTCTGGCATTGGCCAGACTTACTGTGCATACCGGTGAATCTGGAGGGACTGAAGTTTGGATCTTGGTCGAGTCAAACCAATGACTTATAAAATAGGTACTTGCTGCTGCTCGGCGCTTGGCATTGTGAGGTCAGGACAGGGACTGGGTGCACAGTGTTGGATAATGTGACTGTGTGGGACATCAGGCCATGGTGCCGGCAGCCTGATTTCCCAGTGGGGCAGTACTATATAGTCGCCATGAGTGCGCACTGTCACAAGTCGGTGCACGTCCTGGTATGGCCTAGGGCCTTCCTGGGGTGTAAAACTACACCAACCACCCAGCCTCCCCCGGCCCTCTCAGAGGACTGTGGTTGGGCTCTTGGGCTGCCTTTTTCCTTCCTCCTCCCCCCCCCCCCCCCCCCCCCACCCAATTTCTCTGGCCACTACCCATCGGAAGCTAACTCCCGACCACATGGGACCGCTTTCATCGGTGCCCATACAGTGCTGCAGATTTGCCGCCTTCAGCGCACCAATGCAACTCAAAACTCAAAACAACGCTCTCACACAGACACATACTCTCTCACCCACACATTAAACCCACCCCCACACACACACTCGCAGACCACACCTAAACTCCCACACCGCACACTCTCACTCAGACACATACTCTCCCACCCATTCATTAAATCCCCACACCACACCCAAACTACACACACACACACACACTCGCACACACATACACACGTGTTAAACCAATGGGTTCGGACTAACTGTTTTAATAAGACCAATGCAGACAGTGTTTAAACCAGACGATGGGGCCGCCATAATCTCACAAAATTCCATCTTAATCCCGCAGATTCCATTTTAATCTCGCGAAGTCGCCAAAATTAAAAAAGTCACGTAATGTTATAATCCTTTAATTCTGACTCAGAGGCTTCATTTAGTCTTCTCGAGAACTGTTTCGTGAAATAAAATTGTCAACCAAAAAAAAAGAGGGGAGGGGAGGGGAGGGGGAGGGGGAGGGGTAGGGGTAGGGGTAGGGAGGAAATATTTCCAAATTGGTAATAACCAGCCTTGTTTGTGTTTGAACTGCAGGTTTGTCTTTTTACTGTTACAATAAGATAATCAACGCCTCAGCAAACAGTAAGAGCTAAGAATGCCCCCCCCCCCCCCCACTCCCCACAAACAAAAATTGACTTGGTTGATTGGCCATTCATGTTCTAGCATCAGTACAGGTCATGTTAGAACGAGTACCGACTTGTGGCAGTGCACACTCATGAACTTTAGTTTTTTTATATAGTGTTGCCCCCAATGAGGAGATCAGGCCATCAGCATCATGACCCGATATTTGATTCAGTCATATTAGTTGGTTGGTGGAGTTTTACATTCTGGCAACATCTAACGTTATATCAGGACGGACACCGACTTGTGACAGTGCGCACTCATGACGACTTTTATAGTGCAGCCATACTTGGAAATCGGGCCACCGGCACCATGACCCGATTGTCCACTCAGTCCCATTGGCGTGACTCGACCGGAAATCGAACTCCCGACCTTCCACACGGAAAGTCTGCGCTCTACCGATTCGCCTACCACGTCCGATTTCAGTCATATTATCCTGACACCAGTCCAGTGCCCTATCTGAGAAATGCTGAGCGACAGGTGTCCGTGCCTACTCTCAGACTTGACCTAATTTGGTTGTGTCTGAACAATCATCCCATGTGACACTTGACATTCAATACGTGTATACCTAGTTTCTGCCCACTGGTTCCTGAGAAACAGACTGACGCTGTGACACCAGTCGCTTGCTCCATCTGAGAAATGCTGAGCGACAGGCGGGTAAGTATCACTTTTGTAAGTCTTCGGTTTGACTCGGCTGGGAGTTGAACCCATAACCTCCAACGCAGGTGTTTCACACAGTTGGCCATTCTGCCCATCCCTACAGTCAAGTGTGTCTGTCTTATACCCCAGTCACACGAGGCCTGCGTTCGATTACGATCGATTCGTGATGTCAAAACGTTCTCATTGCGCCCTCCTTAAGTGCTGGCACCGCAAGGACGCCAAACTCCCGGCGTCCATCTCGGAAATTTTGGATGCAAGGAGCTTGCAAGTGTTGCACTTGCAACCAGTTTGGTCAGCGCCATTAAAAAGTGGTTGGCGACCTGGTACCGCCCTGGCACCGCCAGGTCACCGACCCCTTGGTTGGCGAGTTGGCGCCGCCAAAATATGCAATGCTGCGCTCACCTGGTGGTCAGCGCTACGGCGCCAATGCATCGACGGCCCAGCGCCGCGCTGGCACTGTCATGGCGCTGACCACGTATTTGAGTCAATGTATCGAATGGGACGCTGGGAGGTTGGCATCCTTTTGGGCGTAAGGAGGTTGGCGGCGAACCCTGGCTCTCGTGTGACTGGGGTATTAGGAACCACCTACAATTTCCCTGATCGCACAAAATGGGGGTGGGAGTGGCGGGTTGTACCGATTAATCAAATGTTCTGCTTGTCCGTGCCTACTCTCACTTGGCTCGGACAAGCCTTATTTCGAACTCTGCCTTAGGGTCTTCGGAGTATTGTTGTTGACAGCTCTCCTACTATTTGGGACAGGTAGAAGTTCCCAATAATACTTGACCTAGTTTGGTGGTGTGTGAACAACCATCCAATGTGAGTGTGACTCTTTACATTCAATATGCATATTGCTAGTTACTGCCCGCTGGTTGACGCTGTGACCTGGTGTATGTACATGACCGGAAGTGGAGTGCCTATCCCTCCCAGCCACATTCTTCACTCTAAGTTTAAAGCTGCACATTTTCTACCCATGCGGAAGGTCGGGAGCTCAAATCCCAGACGAGTCAAACCAATGACTTATCAAATGTATACTTGTTGCTATCTAGCCTGGCACTTAGTCATTAATAGGATAGGACAAGGACTGGTTAGCACAGTATCGGGATAATGTGACTGTGTGGGATATCAGGTCATAGTGACAACGGCCTGGTGTCCTAGTGGGGCAGCACTATAAAGTCACCATGAGTGCGCACTGTTACAAGTTGCCACATGTCCTGATAGGGACTTGGATGTTGCTAGGGTGTAAAACAACAAATATTTGCTAAACTAAAACACTGACCTATATTTGATCCTCCATATCCACCTTAGATGTTTAGGCATATATATACATGTGTTAAACATGTATTGCTACATGGAAGGAATATTAATTAAATTTAATAGAACCTGGCACTTTCCACATCACATGAACTCAAAATTAGCCCATTAAAATAATAGTTGCCCCAAAATAAAGTAGGGTAAATAGGAACAGGCAAGCTAATATATTTATCTACAAAAATATGGTAGAAACTCAAAATCCTTTACGGTCACTTTGAATCCATGCACAAATACAGTAAAACCTCTACACTTACACTTATCCTCTTCTGCTTAAGAAATTAGGCATAATGCCTGTTAGCAGGTTTGGCCTGTCTAAGTGGGACCTAATGAAATTATAGTTTTCGTGCGGCGAGCGCTGACTGTAGCGGTAATTTACCCAGTGCTTATCGAGGCGTCCTTTGAAAGAGCTTAAGCTTGGGGCGTTCACTACATCAGCTGGTAGTCTGTTCCAAGTGTTCCCAGCTCTTTCAGTGAGGAAGCCCAAATCGACCAACCTTGGGACCGATGTTAAGTGGTCCATTTAGTGAGTTGGTCGGTTTAGGAAGTTAGAATATGGTTACAACGGTATTGTTGGGACCTAAATAAAGGAATCGATATAGGGGAGTGGTCGATCTGTGGAGGTTGTCGGTTAGAGAGGTTTTAATGTAGTTCCTGATAACAAAATTTAGTGAGGTCATTGCCATAAATGCATTCTTAATGTAGATTGCAGTGAGATTTTCCCAGCAAATATTTTACTTAAGATTTTTGTTCAAACACACTTCACTTCCGACAGCTGCTGACGCCCCAGCTACATAGTGCTGACTCTGATCACACGCACCCTGACCTAATTACGAACCATTGTAACCCACGCGCCCGCTCCTGGATGCAGGTCGTAGGGCTCATGGTTGTCCAACCAATGACCCCACACAGACTTTGCCACGACGTGTCTGGCATGTACACTGCATCAGTTTTCTAGATTGATACAGTGTGCTTTGTCCGTCCCCACTATAGTCTGGACAGGAGCATGATTAGTGGTTGGTTGGTTGTTCAGAGTTTTACATCCTGGTAACATATAAGGTCATATCAGGACGGGTACCGACTTGTGAAAGTTCACACTCATGATGACTTTATAGTGCTGCCCCACTGGGAGATCAGGCCATGATCTGAGTGATATCCCACTCATTATCCTCCATTCATTGCACTATGCTATTAAGGCCGAGCGCCAGGTTAGGAAGTGACAAGTATCAATTTTATAAGTCATTGGTTTGACTCGACCGAGAACCGAAATTCCCGATCTCCCACACAGGAGGCCCGCACTCTACCGATTCGGTCACCACGTCTGGTGTGTGATTAGTGAATGGCGTGGTGGGTCCAACTTCGGGATCTCGGAAGACTCATATTAGAAGGAGTATTCATGAGTGGAGCACGGGCCGGGCGTCTGGTATACATTACCAGTCTATTGTGTATTTGTCCTACGTTGACATGATCTGCCCTTTTGATGTGGGAAAGGTGGCCATTCATAACACATTACTGCAAGTTCCCAGTAGCCTATTCTGTCCACCTAAGCATAGCCTGGAAAATGTCTGCGCTTTCCTTTTGGTGCAACCGGACTCAATGGCTGAATCAGTATGAGCGATGGCTTCCCATGCAGAAAATCAGAGGTTCAAATCCAGGCTGAGTCTAACCAATGACGTACAAAATTGATACTTGTCAGTTCCTAGCCTGACGCTACGCATTAATAGGAATTCGCTATGACTGGTTAGCTCAGTATCTGGATAACGTAGCTGTGTGGGTGGGATTTCAGGTTATGGTGCCGGTGGCCCAGTCACCCAGTTGGGACACTACAAAGGTTGCCATGAGTGTGCACTATCACAAGTCAGTATATGTCCTCAAATGATCATAAATGTTGCTAGGATATAAAGCCCCAACAAAACAAATACTCCCCCCCCCCCACCCAACCTGACTTGAAGCACCCACTGAAGCTAGGATTCCTTACACGCGGTATGCGGTATGCGAATGCGACAAAAAATCGAAACGCCTTGAAGTCAATGGGCTACATCCCTTACATGCGGTATGCGAATGTGATTGTGAATGTGAATGTGAATGCAGCAACTCGATCGGTCCATGTAGCGATCGTGCGGTATGCGAATAGAAACGTCAGTCGCACTTGTCCATTAGTTTTAGACGAGGAGAGGCGACTGAGCATTACGGAACGGTCACATACAAGGGTGGAGAGGGGAAACATATGGTAGTGGTGGTGGTGGGGTTACGGGTTCATAAAAATGCTACCATAGCCACAGAAATATGAATACTTATTTATAATTTGGTAATTATAAAGGTAGGAACCCCCATGTGACGTACCAAGAGGTACATAGATATAAATGCCATATTAGGCCATATACAGTGCAGTATGGAGTATACTTGTTTATTTTTATTTTTTAAATATAGCCAGTCGTGTACCGCATGCCGCATGCCACATACCGCATAGAAGGAATCCTCCCATTTGCATACCGCATAGAAGGAGTCTTAGCTTAAATCACTAGTACCCGGTCAACACCTGCTTCCCTCTCCTCCATAACTGACCATGCACCTGCGTTAACCAACCTACCAAAGCTTGTTTTATTTAATGACGCCTCTAGAACACATTGATTTTTGTATCATCGGCTATTGGACATCAAACATGTGGTCATTCTGACATATTTCTTTGGAGGAAACCGGCTGCCACCACATAGGCTACTCTTTCCATTAAGCAGCAAGGGGTCTTTTATATGCACTTTCCCACAGACAGGACAGCACATACCACAGCCTTTGATGAACCAGTTGTGGGCCATTGGTTGTAAAGTAAAATAGCACAAACTGCAAATGTGTCCACTCAGCAGGATTGATAGGATGACCGACATCTTCACAGGTGGACATGCTGAAGCCTGAGCTACGTCCTGCTCCCTTAAAATTGCATAGTCCGATGGCTTTGAGTTTCTGTCATTTTCTGAGATAAATACATTAAATTGACCATTATAAGCTACTTTACTTTAGGTGTGAAGTAACTTTTAGTTTAAAAGGCTAACTTTGGAGATATTTGAAGTGACAACATGTCACTTGAATTTTGGCAAGCACGCCAAAACTCTGACACCATAGAGTTATGCAGTAACAGATTCTATTAAATTGACGCCCCATGCCCTTCTATGTGACAACAAATGCTTAATAACTGTACCAGTATGTAAGATAAATATTTAGAATCAAATCTAGGTTTTGAAAATTTGATCTTTCATCGGACTGTGCAACTTTAACCAACCTACCATGCAGCTTACCACCAGTCTAGAGTATGTACAACAACCAATTAAATAAATAGGCCAGAGCAAATAAAGCAACAAGTATACAATACAATACGACCTCTCCAACAATACTTCACCCATTCTCATACGCCATCCCATTTATCAATACGATGATTTATACAGAATTGTGTAATAACTGTCACAACACGAGCCCAGAAAACCAGTGCTTCGCTGCTGGTGAATGATGACCAGTAAAACCGTTCTAACCGACCACCCCCAACAGATCGACCACTCCCTATATCGATCACTTTATTTGAGTCCCAAACGATCGCCCATGGTATTGTATTATTCTAAGACTTTTTTTTTTTTAAACCTCCCTAAACTGACCATCTCCCTAAATGGACCATTTAAAGTCGGCCCATGGTTGGTCGATTTAGAGAGGATTTACTGTAGTCTGATTAATAAGAAAATTACCAAAAACAAAAGTCTCCTCATCCTATTGTTTCTCACTCAGTACTGTCAGCTGTCAATGTCCCAGATGTGGCTGTGGGGTTGTTTGTTTTTGTTTTTGTGTTTTGTGTTTTGTGTGTGTGTGTGTGTGTGTGTGTGTGTGTGTGTGTGTGTGTGTGTGTGTGTGTGTGTGTGTGTGTGTGTGTGTGTGTGTGTGTGTGTGTGTGTGTGTGTGTGTGTGTGTGTGTGTGTGTGTGTGCGCGCGCTTGTCTTTGCAGTGTGGCCATCCATTGTCACAATCAGCCATTGCTTTAATAAACACAAATGAGGTGCCGACTCTGTTCACCTTGTGATATTATCGTTACTCATTAAGCCACTTAAGCATCCAAGTTTCATTGCCAATGAATTGCTTCTTCAGGTTTGTTTGATGTGGGTTAACGTCCTAGCAACAGCTATTGTCATAATCACGACTCCAATGTGCTGCCCCACTTGGAGACTGGGTATTGGCACCGTTAACTGACAGCGTTCGAAATAAGAGCTTGTCCGCTTGTCCGGGACAAGTGAAAATTCAGATGGACAAGTGAAAATTACACCAGACTTGTCCAGTGGACAAGTGAACAGCTTTGCTTATTTCTATCACTGCCTGATATTCCATTCAATCAAATTATCCTGATATTGACCTAACCAGTCTTTTCCCTATCCTATTCATGTTGAGCGTCAGGCTAGGTAGTGACAAGTATCAATTTTGTCATTGCTTTGTCATTGCTTTGACGTGGTCGGGTGTTTGAACACCTCGCATATGGGAAGCAAGTTAGCGCTCTTACTGATACAGCCATCATGCCCAGTACAGCCCCTTTGGGTCCTGTTAACAATAGTGCGGCGAGGTGTAGTTTAGCCTCAGCTGTATCCAAAGATGAATACAGCCAAGATATATGTGTATATATATAAGGTAAATACTGTGGACAAGTGAAAATTCAGACGAAAAAGTGAAAATTCAGACGGACAATTGAAAACCACACTGGACAAGTGAATCTTTTTTGCTTATTTCTATCATTGTTAACAGGCATACAGAGAGTAGGAAATGATATACATAATTGGAAACAGACCATTCACTGTCTTTGTTACATCGCAATAAGAAATCCATGAATGAATAACCACAAGGATTACGTTGAACGACGTATTTAAATCTGACAATAGAGTTTTAAAAAAACACTTAGCTCACCCTGAATGCGCCTTCACGCGTAAGGTTCACAAGAGGCCAACATACCTGAAAAAGTAAAACAAGTATATATGTGAAAACATCCGAATGACAGAAACACAAGAGGAAATATTCATTTTAAATCTAGTTAAATAAGCTCCACGACATCGGCTACTCAAACAATAGCTCGAGAAAGTACAATTATATTGTAAACGTTTCTTTGTGTTTTACATCCTAGCAATATCCACGGTCATATCAGGATGGGTACCAACATGCAACTGTGCGCACTCATGGCGTCTTTATAGTGCTGCCCCACTGGGAGATCAGACTGCCGGCACCATGATCCAATACACCACTCAGTAACATTATCCTGATCCCTTAATAGTTATTAAGCATTGCTTGCCCTATAGAAGATAATACTAATACTAAGTTACCAGTATCTAAGTTAGATATTGTAGTGGTCTGCACTGACCTCTCAGGCAAGTAACCACATAGACAGGTAGGCGTGGGGAGTGTATTGATATCAGGGAGCCTAGGTGGTGTAATGGTTAGCACACTGGCCCGGAATGCAAAGAGATGTGGGTTCGAGTCCCGCTCTAGGCACAGTATTTCCCATTTTCATCACCCCCACGACACTGGTTGCCGTGATCAGGATCCTGTACAAGCTTTGCGCTGTATGGTTGTTGAACCTACCCTGTGTATGTATGTGTTAGTGCATTGCCTGTATGTATGTAATTGTAAGCATTACAAGACTTACAATTCCAGGGGGACGAGTGTAGTGGTCTGCACTGACCTCTCAGGCAAGTAACCACATAGACAGGTAGGCGTGGGGAGCGTGTTGATATCAGGGAGCCTAGGTGGTGTAATGGTTAGCACACTGGCCCGGAATGCAAAGAGATGCGGGTTCGAGTCCCGCTCTAGGCACAATATTTCCCATTTTCATCACCCCCATGACAATATTTAGAATAAAATATAGATAATTGTTTTAGTTAATAAAATGTTATGCTTTTCTCAGAAGATGCAGCTTTAAGGAAGGCAAATGCAGATCAGACTTCTCTGAAAAGTCTACACCTACTATATACAGCTCATAGACTGTCTTATAAAATGTAAAGTGTGCTCATGAGAAGTAGGCACACATAGTCGGGTCCTGTCAAGTAGTCTGTGTTGTAGAGGACTTCTATATTAAGATTGTATGCTATTTTTTCTTGTTTTAAACTAATGTTATATTTTTAGTACTTTTTGTGTGTGTTGTGCTTGCGATTTTAACTAAGACCAACATTAACTTATATATAACAGAACCGCAGGTTTTGATACCAGCAGTTTTAGATCAAAATAATGCATCAGTGTAACCAGTGTCGTCTTGCACACCACAGTCGGATGCCAATTCTCACCAACTAAATTATGCACTAAACATTTGTCAGGCTGTTGGGGGTAGTTAGGGTTAGGGTAGATAAAAGATTCGCCCCAAACTTGTAGTACACGGGTGAACGACAACGTAGTCTAAATACTGGCGAAAATAGCTATAATATGGAACAGGAAGTAGAATGCCTGCCTCCAGTATCAAATGGGTACTTATATTGGCACAGAGTTGGTGAAATGGGCGAGAATACAAAAAGACAAGATGGCGGCCATAGAACACCGTCGATTTCACCTTTAAATTCTATTAAACTATATGTTTATTTCAACTCAAAGGTAGCGGGGAAATATTAAGACACATAAAAAGAATAATTGGTTGGTTCTTAGATTGTGAAATTAGGCTCTCATTTCATTTCCACACTTTTTTGACAGATTTTATATAGGGCTGGTATTCACCCGTGTGCTGTTAGGGTTAGGGGTGAACACTTGCCAACCGACTGTCTTATTGAGGTCTTGCGGTAGTTAGCGCTAAGCACAAACATTTACCAACTGACTATCTTGTTAATGTTAGGCTGCTGGGGTAGTTAGCACTAAGCACAGTTGCTAACCGACTATCTTGTTGCGCTAGTTAGCACTAGACATGAACATTTTCCAACTGATTGTCTTGTTAGGCTGATGGAGTAGTTAGCGCTAGGCATGAATAGTTGCCAACCAACTGTTTTATTGGGCAGTTAGCACGAGGCTTGAACATTTGCCAACTGATTGTCTTGTTAGGCTGATGGAGTAGTTAGCACTAGGTATGAACAGTTGCTATGTGACTCGTTTGTCAGACTGTGGGGTGGTTAGCATTATGTATGAAAAGTTGCCAACCAACTGTCTTGCTAGGCTGTTGGGCGGTTAGCGTTAGGCATAAACAACCGACTGTTGGGGGTCTTCTGGATAGGCTTGGATAGGGGGGGGGGGACCGCGCCTTTGAGGGGGGGGGGGGGGGATATGAATGTCAGATTCCAATTCAACCCTCAGATGTGCATGTCTGGTAACCTTGAGAAAAGATTTTAGTAAAAAATGATTTTCCTTAAAGGTCAGGTCAAATCCTCTACTCCTCCAGTGTTGTGCAGATTGAGATTGACGCAACCTAATTAAGAGCATGTCACTCTGGTGCTTGCAAATTAATCATATGGATTATCACCAACATGGAATAAATAACGCATGCGCAGACATGAGGTAATCCATATGAATAAATAATCTGACAACATAAAATATCGTGGGAAACATAATGATTAATGGCCTTAAAAAAAGACATCAGTTTGAGATACTCCCAACATTAATGGTGAATTTAAATAAGTCACTGCTGGTAAATAAAGAGTAAATTTAATATCATAAGAGTAACCATGGTTCATTTAATATAAAACGTAATAGCGTAACTTCTATAGTTGATTTATTGCTATGGGTTTTATGTCCTAGCAAAATCTGAGGTTATATCAGAATGACTACTGACTTGTAGCAGTGCACACTCATGACGGATTTATAGTGTTAGCCCAGTGTGCTACCACCTAAAAATACCCCACTCAGTCACATTATCCTAAAATGGAGCCAACCAGTCCTTGCCCTATCCTGATAATTCCTCCCCCATCCAGGTGAAATGACACATACACAGGTCACATCAGAGGACGGGTTGGTGGTGGAAATCGTCTATAGCACAGCACATACAGGGGCTCACGCCCACACCCCATCCCTCATCCATGGTATTTCAAAGGGTGTGGGGGATATTGACATAGCATAATGCTTGACAGAGGAGTCTTGTGTCGGGCTGAAGAGGGGCACTTGTAAATATGCAAACTTCTAGTCGTGTTACTCGACCTTTAACAAATGGTGAGGCGGTGAACCAGCACGACTGTAACAGTGTGTTCAACAGTGTTCTTTAAAGCATTTTTTTCTCTCTCTAAAGCCTTTTTATAAATTGCATCTCTGCTCTTTTGAAAATGCAGGTTATTTTTAATCCAGCAAATGACAGTGTAGTGAGTAATGTAAACCTTGTTTTTAATTTAACAACACCTCTAGAACACATTGATTTTTATCATCGGCTATTGGACATCAAACATATGGTCATTCTGACATATTTCTTTGGAGGAAACCTGCTGCCGCCACATAGACTACTCTTTCTGATAAGCAGCAAGGGGTATTTTATATGCACTTTCCCACAGCACATACCACAGCCTT
Source organism: Branchipolynoe longqiensis (assembly GCA_030323885.1). Taxonomy (NCBI): domain Eukaryota; kingdom Metazoa; phylum Annelida; class Polychaeta; order Phyllodocida; family Polynoidae; genus Branchipolynoe; species Branchipolynoe longqiensis. Next base: position 132,696,070 of record CM059186.1, read on the forward strand.
TGATGAACCAGTCGTGGACCACTGGTTGGAATGGATAATAGCCCAAACAGCAAATGGGTCCACTGAGCAGGATCGATAGGATGACCCGAGACCTTCATAGGTGGACACTCTACCACCTGAGCTACGTCCCAATCCCCCGACAGTATAGTGAAGTGCACTCACCAGGTTATATAGGGGTGAATAGACACTGAATGAATGAATGAATGAATGAATGAATGAATGAATGAATGAATTGTTTGCTTGTTGTTGTTTTATGTCCTAGCAACATCTAAGGTCATATCAGGTCAGGACGGGTACCGACTTGTGACACTGCACACTCATGGTGACGTTATAGTCCTGCCCCACTGGGAGACCAGGCCGCCAGCACCATGACATGACATCCCACTCAGTCACATTAGCCTGACACTGAGCCAACCAGTCCTTGCCCTGTCCTAATAATGCCGAGCGCCTGGCTAGGAAGTGACAAGTATAAATTTTTAAGTCATTGGTTTGACTCGACCAGGGTTCGAACACACGACCCCACGATCTACAAACACGGGAGACGGACGCTCTAACTCATTTGTCCATCCCGTCTGGTCATGAATGAAGAATGAATGAATGAATGAATTTACTTCGTTTGTTTGGGTTGAACTACATAGCAACATCTCATATCATATTAGTCCAGTCACCGAGGTGTGACAGTGCGCACTCATGGCGACTTTATAGTTATTCTACTTCAAGAGACCATGAAGCTAGAATTCTGACCCGACACCCACTATCCTGATACTGAACGAACTAATCCATGTCCTGTTCTCGTGATGCCGAGTGTCAAGCTAGGTAGCGACAAGCATAAATTTGATATAAGTCATTGGTTCGACTCGGGCGGGATTCAAACCCACGAGAATCCAGCGATCTAACCGATTCGGCCATTGTGCCCGGTTATGAGACACAGCGATCAAATGAATGAATGAATGAATGAATGATTTTTATTTTTTTTGTGACAAGTTTTTTTATTCTGCCCATAACGTATAAGCTCCCGTGAGGGTGCTGGTTTTCAACGCTGGACAGCTGTGATACTGGATTGGTCTGGTCCCGCACTCAAGAGTCTTTACCTGATCTTTCTCGGGCCAACCTTTGCGGTTTTGGGTCTTGCGGTTGAATGAATGAATGAATGAATGAATGAATGAATGAATGAATGAATGAATGAATGAATGAATGAATGAATGAATGAATGAATGAATGAAATTGAAGGTAGTGCACTATTGTGCAATAGGTGCTTGAGAGATGTGGATGGATTGTAACTGGTGACAGATGTCCTGGAAGGGGCGGGGCGTGGCGGGGCGTGGCGGACATGGTGTGGGGCGGCTTAGGGAGACAGGCGAGGGGGGGGGGGGGGGGGGGGGCGGAGCAGATGGGAAGCTGAAAGGACAGCTGTAAAGGTAGAGAAGATGAGGTGAGGAAGGGTTGGACTTAATGCCCTGCTTTAACCAGGCCGATTACACAAGACGCGACCCGATTCCCATTGTGGCCGACAAGTCTGACCACCCACCAATGCGGTGCCTTTAACTGGACCAATCACATCAGACATGGTCTGATTCTGGTTGTGGCCGACTAGCTGGGCTGCGCTTGGGTGAAATTCCTATGCTTCGCTTTAATTAGGCCGAATTTGGTTAGTCTATATCGGGTGAGCCGGTCATGTGTGTATACAGGGCAGATTATTTAGTTTCGCCAGTGACTAAACAATGGAAACTGACATACATAACAGGGTTTCGATTGGGAACAATGCTTTTGATGGCACCTCGCATATTTTCGGCTGTACAATTCAGGAGTGACCTAACCGATTCATTTATATTCACTTTGTGTACACAAATCGATGCAGTGGTCTCCCCGGGTGAAATGTCACATACAGAGGTAGGCATGGGTAGGTTGATAGCATCAGATAACCTAGATAGCCTAATGGTTATGACACTAGGCCCGGACTGGCAAGAATTGTGGGGTTAAATCCTGCTCTAGGTGCAATATTTCTCATTTGCAGCATCCCCCCCCCCCCCGCCCCAACAACAATGGTTCCATGACCAGAATACTGCACAGGCTAAGTATTGTATTTGGTTCCATGACAAGGATACTGTACAGGCTAAGTATTGTATCATGTTGAACCATCCCTTTGTATATACTGTAAGTGCACTACCTGGATATTTGTAATTGCATGTATGAGAGTTACCATTCCAGGATGGACGAGTGCAGTGAGGTACACTGATCTCCACAGGTGAAATGCCACATACACAGGTGGGCATGGGTAGGTTGATTGCATCAGGGAGCCTAGATAGACTAATGGTTATGACACTAGCCTCAGAATGGCAAGAGGTACAAACAGTACTCTTCTCACATACAGCAATCACAGGAAGAAACCTACAATGCACACTAGGAAACCAAACACTGGAAAGTGTAAATCACTACAAATACCTAGGCCTAGAACTAGATAGCCAGCTAAACTACAATTTGTGTGTAACAAAAATCATACAAAAAGTAAATCACAAACTATGGCTATTTGCTAAACTAAGAAACTATATGACACAAGATATGTCAATAAAAATCTTCAAAGGCATGGTACTCCCCTACTTTGACTATGGGGATGTAATCTACATGGGTGCTAAAAAAAAGAGCTACTTAACAAATTGCAGATACTACAAAATAGGGCCCTGAAAATATGCCTGAAAGTAGAACAAACTACACCCCACTTATGACCTACACAAAAGAACTAAAGTAAAGCTACTAGAAAACAGAAGGATAATCCACCTAAAAACATTAGCATATGGATATAGCCAAGACATTAAGCATCTAACCCAACCACTAAGGTACACCAGAGCAAGCAAAGCACCACTACTGAGGCAGACCAGAGCAGATCAAAGCCCATGAAAGGAGCACACTGGAAATGGCCCACCAAGGCATGGAATGCGCAAATGGTGAAAGAAAGACAAATCCCGACCTAAAAACGTACAAAAAATATCTGTGCCAAAATAAAAACTGGGAACCCCAACTGAACTGCACCACAAGGGGGCAGGTGATATGTCACGCCCACCCACTGGACAGCCCAGGGCGGGATAACCGGAAATTATAAAAGCGCAGATAACATATCCAACAATATAAATCAACTCAAATCCAAACAAACATAACTCAACCACCTATTAACGACAAGCCTATGGACATGTAAAAATAAAATAGGCTAGTATAGAATTAAGTAGAAAAAAGCGGAAAACTCTTCCCAAGAAAACCCCGAAACACTAACATAGAACCTTAAGAAAACAACTAACATAGTAATAAGAATAGAACAAAAATACAATGCCAAGAGGGCCCCAAAAAAACTAACATAGGCTACTAAACGTACCAACAGACTATCTATCTGCTACTGAAATGCAGACAATCAAATAACTTATCAGCAGCTACTGTTTGGTAAGACAACACCAACACTACAGCTGGCCAGCATTGAAAACAAGCCTGGGTACCCAGGCTTACATGCTATGGACAGAATAAATACAGCCTCAATAAAAAAAAAGAAGAAAAAAAAAAGAAGAAGAAAAAAAGAGGTGTGGGTTTGAACCCATACCATTGGCACAATATTTTCCCAATTTCCATCACCCAACCACCACAATCAGCACCACGACAAAGGTATTAGGTTGAATTAATTTGTCTAACACGTGCACAAATATGAAAGTAGATCTACACGATGTCAACGTTTACAAGGAGCCATTGAAACTAGAGTTGTGTCGCCTACAACGACACAAAAATCGGAAACGTGACTTCCGGCAAATTTGACACTGGTAAGCATATGAAGGGAAAAGACTCATATAACCAAAGACCCTATAATACTAAGACGGCTCACTCCCTATTTCGCAGTGCCACCTTGTGGTGGGTTTGATCAGCCCGGCTGCTGGTTGGTGTTTCACATGTAAACACATACAACTATATTATACATGAGACAGGTAAGTATGAATACACATCAATATGAAATTGTTATGAACAAACACACATCATCATCATCATCACACATCTTTCATATTCATATATACATTTAATATAGCATTTGTTTAACCAAGAGAACAGCCAGCGCACCAAGTGGTGGGTTTGATCATTTTGATTACACAGTACAGGCTGAGTGAGCCGTCTTAGTATTATAGGGTCTTTGATATAACCAAGGTAAAACATTGGGCATTCCCCACCGCTCTGTCACCAATACCAGTGTGTTTAGATGGGTCTTTCACTGAATCTGGGTAGCACATATTTGGTTTCTATGTTACACGGTTAATGATTTTTTTTTTTTTTTGGGGTAGCAAGCTAACTAGCCATTGTTTCACCTGTTTCCTAAGCACGTTAGTGAATTCTTTTTGGGTAGCAAGTCAAATAATTATTGTTGCCTTTGTGTTAGCAATACTAGGTATTTAATGTATCCCAATATGATTTGTGTACTGATGTAAAAATTTGCACATGGACACCATGCATCTGTGCAAACTTCCTCCTCCAACCCACTTTTTTCTTGTAAGACAATCTAATTTGTTTAACTGTAATCAATCAAATCTTATTCGAATTTATTGTGTGTGTTAAAATGATGTCATGAATGTGTTTAATGTTACACGAGTAAGTAATCTTACCATTTGTATAAGATCAAAATCAAAAAGTGAAATAGATCGGGGTTTTTTCAACTCTGACATACGCACAACATTTAAACCTTCATATGAACATGAGTCTGCAATTATTTGGAATATTTTCTGCTATTATTGGGAATGTTTTCACTTTTTGTTTTTATGAAACACATGTTTGACTCCACCGGGAATTGAACTCCCGAGAGGAGAGGAGAGGAGAGGAGAGGAGAGGAGAGGAGAGGAGAGGAGAGGAGAGGAGAGGAGAGGAGAGGAGAGGAGAGGAGAGGAGAGGAGAGGAGAGGAGAGGAGAGGAAAGAGGAGAGGAGAGGAGGCACAGACACAATGGCTGCCTCTAAGTGTAAAGGATTGGGTTGCAAGCCGGCGGGAGGGACGAACTGCTTACAAGTTACACCTCAGCTGAATAAACACCGTCCTTCCCGGTCTGCGTGGGGGCCCGGGGCCACTTCCCTCCCACACCATCCACGGCAGGCAACTCACTGCGAGGCGCTAACTGGCCCGACAAGACAGTCGGCAGTCAACTCACTGCTCAGCGCTAAGGGCCCTGTCACACTACGACGTATGGCAGCGGCGTGTGCGTAACGTGTCGAAATAATTTGAAAATGAAAATAGGTTGAGATACGGTGACCTACGCCGACCTATGCCAAGAGTACTAGACCTATGCCAAGAGTACTAGACCTATGCCCCACCTATGATGTAACCTATGATGCCTTATGCCGACGTGTTGGTCAAAATTTGCATAGGTCGGCATACGCTAAGGCCATACGTCGTAGTGTGACAGCCCCTATACCGACAGCCAACACGCTGGGCATACGCTCACCGTACGCTAGGGGTACGCCAGCACACGCTAGAGGCACGTTAGGCACAAGTATATACGCTAGAGATACGCCGGTTCAATGTACGGCTAACGTGTTGCATTACTTACAACCTACCCTAACGTGTGCATAACATACGCCGACCGTATGAGAAACGTATGAGGCATAGGTTGAAAATTTTGAACATGCGCAAACATTTTTTAGCGGCTCAACCTACGCCGAGCGTACTCGACCTATGCCCAACCTATACGTTACCTATGATGCTGTGTGCCGACGTGTTGGTCAAAATTCGCACAGGTCGGCATACACTAAGGCCATACGTCGTAGTGTGACAGCCCCTTAACTGGCCTGACAAGACAGTCGGCAGTCAACTAACTGCTCAGCGCTAACTGGCCCGACAAGACAGTCGGCAGTCAACTCATTGATCAGCGATAACTGGCCCGACACAAGACAGTCGGCAGTCAACTCACTGATACTTGTCGTTACCGAGCCTGACATTTGGCATTAAACAGATATGACAGGGACTGGTTTGCTCAGTATCAGCATAATGTGACCGGATAGGATACATCGGGTGATGGTGCTGGTGGGCCAGTCTCCCAGTGGGTCAGCCCTATAAAGTCACCATAAGTGTGCAGATAAAGTCACCATTAGTGCGCAGATAACCTTAGATGTTGCCAGGAGGTAAACAATAAAACAAAACAAGGTGATAATTGTGAATAAACAAAGGAGTCTTAGCTCCTTTAACATCAACGAATGTAACCACACCTAAGAATATTAGTGTGACATAGTGACATTCTTAATGAAGTTATGAATGTAACAACAAAAAGTGAAGCTGCTTTTCCACAGATTTGTTAATTTCCCCTGAGATAGCTTAATGACCTGATGTCCTAATGAGTTGAGCACCATTTCCCAAGTCAAAGTCAAATCAATGACTTAAAAGTGGACTTGTCACTACCTAGCCTGGAGCTTGGCATTACTAGGATATGGCAAACAATAGTGGAATGAGGAAGACCGCAAAATGAAACGCCCCAGCTTAATCAATAAATGTAACTGCTTCCTCTCCCCCTACAACACAAAAACAAAAATCAATCAAATTTTTAATTGACCCATTTTCAATTCCCAACTTTAATTATCTAAAAGTAATAATTTATTATACAGCTATTATGCCACCATCAATGCTGATGGGGGGTGATTAAATATTATTGAATAATTGATTAAACTCAAGCAAAAGTCCGGCGGTTTTCAGTTTCCGCCATATTTTAAAGATAAATACTTTAGTTTGATAGTTATAATCTACCCTACCTTATTTTGAAGTAAATATGATTAAACATGGCTAAATTTGGAGAAGCTTGTATTGAAAAGATGCCAAGTTAATTTCAATTGGCATGCACACCGAAACGTTGAACATCATTGTCCTCAGTACTAACAGGTCCTATCAAATTGACTCAGCATTCTTACAGGCAGCAACACATGTTTTATAGGTGCACCTGTACCTAAGTTAGGATCAAATCTAGAAAAGTGTTTTGGATTTGAAAATCTGCTGCTTTCATCGGACCATGCAGCAAGAAAGAAAAAAAACCGACAATAAAAAAAACTAATGCTAGGTACACACCTACCGTTGACGACTCACGCACTAAAACTCACGACCCGACCCGCTTAAAACTGAAAACAGGCCGTTTCATTTTTCGAATCGCGAATCGCAATCATAAGGAGGCACTTTTAGCCCTAAAATTGAGTTTTAAGTCACGAATCGCAATCGGTAGGTGTGCTAGGGGAGTGCACACCTCAAGACTTTTGGGCAATTTTTGATCGAATACGGTAGGTGGGTGTGGAAAAACGGTAGGTGTGTACCTAGCATAACCAGGAGAGCCATAATCATTGGTACTAGTATTTCCAATTCAGTAACTACTAATTAAACGTAATACCAGCCATGGTGTGTGTGAGTGCTGAGCCCCCCCCCCCCCCCCCCACCTCATTTGCCCATACACACGCGGCTATAACTAGACCCCGTCACGCATGAGTAAACCGAGTCAGTGGCGCCTTCCTTTAATTCCTCTAGTTCCTCTACCGGCCGCAGGTTGCGTGCCTTCTGGGTGACATCCATTAATTATGGCCGACGATTTAACACCGTCACAAGAGGGGAACAAGATTGCCGGCCGGGGGTGAGGGTCGGGGTGAGTGTGTAGAGAGGGTATGGGTGTGTGGACGGGGATGTGCACGAGGGGAGGAGGAAGTGGTGAAAAGGGGATGACTGTCAGTGTGGAGGGGAGGTGTGAGGATGTATGGAAGGAAGGGGGAGAAATGGTGCACTTGCTATCCGGACCGCACTTCGTCCAAACCTCTCTCTGTCTCCTCTCCGCTGGCCACGCTCCTCCTTGATATTGTCTGAAAAGAGTTCCAGGAGGGGGAGCCCGCCAGCATTTCACTTTCTACTCTTACTCTTTGGCTCGCCGGCTGGTCACCATAGAGCAAATAGACACAGTCTTTGACTCAACTCTCCTCATTTCTCTTTCCTATACTTTACCCTTTTTCCTCCCCCCCCCCCTCTCCCAGGCTTACTTCTCCCCCTGATCAAGGGAGTTGTTTGCTTTGGTGGGGCCCTTTACCTTATCGTTTCTCTCGCTTTGTTCTTGTTGCTGGAACCGCTGGACCCATCTTTACCCGTCCCTTCCTCCTAAACTGCTGTCGACTTGGATACGAGTGCTCTGCTACCGCCGGACCAGAGAGATTCAGGGCCGCCCCAACATTTCGCCGTTTTGAATGTTGTAAAGACACCCCCAGCTTCTACAACCATCCCTACTGAAGGTTAATCTTCAACCAAAGATTGGACCGATTTATCGGGGCCTTTCTATATCACTGCAATTCTGCAGCCGGTAACCTTCGTAAGGTTACAAACACCCCCAAAAGAAAGAAAGAGTGGAGGTGGAGGTGAAGGGTATGGGGAGGGGGAAGAGGTGAATGGAAGGGGAGGAGTGGGGGAGGGGATGCAGGAGATGTGGATAGGGAGGGGGAGGTGTGTGGAGGGGGGGGTGGAGAAGTATGTGGATGATTTGGTTGTTGGAGCTTTACGTCCTGGAAACATCTAAGGTCATATCAGGACCAGGAATGGCTTGTGACAGTGCGTACTCATGGTGACTTTATAGTGCTTCCCCACTGGGAGATCAGGCTGCCAGCACCATGACCTGATAATGTGGTATCCCACTCAGTCACATTATCCTGACACTGAGTTAACCAGTCCCTGCCATATCCTAATAATGCCCGAGCGCCCGGCTCGGAAGCGACAAGTATCAATTTTGTAAGTCATTGTTTTGACTCGACCCGGAATCGAACTCCTGATCTTCCGCACCGGAGGCCTTCATTCTACCGATTCGGCTACCGCATCCGGTGTGTATGTGGATGAAGAGGATGGATATATGTGTGTGTGCGGAGGGGGGTGTTGAGGATGGAGAGGGTGGGAAGGTGTGCGGACGGGGGTGGGGGAGCTACTGCTCGCTCCAGAGCATCACTACCTGTTATGAGTACAGGCAGGGGAACTTACAAACTACGCAAAAAAAAGGCAACCACCCAACACACGCACGTACACGCACGCACACACACACACGGGCGCGCACGCAAACCCGCAGATGCACGCGAAGCACAGACGCTGAGTTCTTGGACTGGTGGAGTGGTGAACGTGGTGATTATGGGAACGCTAGAATGGCATTCAAATAGCAATCAACTATGATGATACCCGCTATTTTGTGTATACATCCACAACAACAAAATAGATCTATATAAAACTGAACACGACAAACAATACAGAATATACCAGTGTACTTACTGTAACTATATATATATATATACATACACACACTATATTATATATATATACTACATATATATTAGAGATGTCAAGGTTTGCTGAATATTAGTAAACTCTTAAACAATCATATACAGTAAAACCTCTCTAACCGACCACCTCCACCACTCCTATACATCGATCACTTTATTTGGGTCCCAAACGATCACCCATACAATACCATTGTAATGATAAAAAAAAGACTCCCTAAACCGACCACCTCCCTAAATGGACCATTTAAAGTCGGTTCCATGGTCGGTCGATTTGGAGACGTTTTACTGTATCTTATAATACTAGATATTGTCATCCATTTCGATGTGCACACGAAAATTAACTCTCATACAATCATACACACACTCCTGGGTGCGGTACCTGACCAAACCAGCATCACAGCTGTCCAGGGTTGAAAACAAACATATACGCTATGGGCAGAATAAATACGTTGTCAATTTAAAACAATACAATACCATATAATGTCCAGCATTTCGATGTGCACATCAAAATTAACTTGATATGTTTGCACTTCAATTGTCTCCAAACTTTACCTTCAAATCAAAATAAAGTACATCATAATGATAAATCAAATATATTTATCTCAAACAGAAACTCAATACGCCAAGGTTTGCTAAACACCATTGACTTAAATTACATGATAAAATACAACGTAGAAATGCCAGATGACATTTAAATCTAATTTTTGCACCGTTTTTGTGTTTATTAACCACAGGTAGTCTATTGACTGATTATTGTTTATGTATCTATCTTATTTCAATTGTATATTATGTTTACTTCGCTGAATAAACTATTTTTACACACAAAAATAGGTCGGGTAATACTCAGAATATTTTACTAGATAGAACATGACATCTGTTGGAAGGCGTTTCTTCCTAACAACACCTAAGGTTACATAAGGACAAGTACTGATGTGTGACGGCGCCCCTCCCCCATTGGAATACAGCGCCGCCGGTACCGTTCCACAATATCCCACTCAGTCACATTATCTCGACTAGTTCAACTGTCGTAACCAGGGCCCGTATGCATGGAGCAGTGTTAGCGGCGAGTGGGGTTACCCATATAACACAGGGTAGCTAACACCGTTTATCCGGGGCGTCGCGAAGTATGTCATGCCGTATGCATGGTGGCCTAAACGGTGTGTGTTAGCTATATGTGAATTAATTTATGCATTATGGAAATCTCTCTGAGCCTGTTGCTGGCGAGCACCGCTATTTCCCAATACATTCGTCGATTCGACAATATTAATGTCGCCGCCGCTTCAGCGGCGGCATTCATATCGCTTCAATTTTAGGGTTAATTTAATCAAATTTCACTTTTGGAGTGTCTTATTCTATTAAATATGGTCGCATTGAATAGATTTGGGCCGAATCGGTACGTAACACTGCCGGGCACCAGCCCCACTTGTTATTGATGAGCCTGTTGCCGGCGAGCACCGCTATTTGTTTAGTTTACATTTGTCGATTCGACAATATTAATCTCCCCGCCGATGCGGCGGCAGCGTTAATATCGGTTCGAATTTAGGGTTAATTTGATCAAATTTCACTTACTGAGTATGTAATTCTGTTAACTATGACAGCATTGAATAGATTGAGACCCACACACGCACACTAACCGGCGCGCCGACAGTATGTATATCGACGTCGATGCAGCGGCGATTTGTTTAGTTTACATTCATCGATTCGACAATATTAATATTGCCGCCAATGCGGCGACTGCATAAATATCGGTTCGAATTTACGGTTAATTTGATCAAATTTCACTTATTGAGTATGTAATTCTGTTAAATATAATAGCATTGAATAGATTTAGGCTCCATCCTGACACTAACCTAACACTAACACCGCTGTAAACCTGCTATGGGCTGGGGTTAGAATTTCCGAGTTTAAACGCGCGGTGTTTGTCTAACACTGCTCCATGCATACCGACTTTTCGGCACTAAACCAGAAATCCCGCCCTAACGGCAGTTTGGCTCGCTAACACCGCTCCATGCATACGGGCCCAGGTGGTTATTAACGCAGGCATCCCCAGGCTGACCGCGGTGCATCTATTATGCATACGCTGATCAGATCTGCACAGACCAGCGCATACACGCTGCAGATTGCACTGCATCATGGGATGTGGAGAGTCCACTGAATGCAGCAGCCCATTAACTTATTTCCGCCTATGTTGTGGAGGCGATTGTTTTCTGCCTAGTCATGCCAACTCGCAATAATAATATCGCAATAATATCCTCGTCTGTTTCTGGAGGCTGTTACCGAGATAGGCCAAGTGGTCACATCGTCCCGGCATCACCTGAGGTGACAGTGTGTTGGGTGGATGGTTGGTGTGACAGCGTGGTAGGTGCAGTTGGTGTGACAGTGTGGTGGGTGGATGTTGGCATGAGAGCGTGGTGTGTACACGTTGATGTGGAAGCATGGTGCATGTAAGTATGCCAGCGTGGTGGGTGAATGTTTGCGTGACAGCGTGGTGTTTGCATGTTGGTGTGACAGCATGGTGTGTGTATGTTGGTGTGACAGCATGGTGCATGTAAGTATGCCAGCGTGGTGGGTGAATGTTGGCGTGACAGCGTGGTAGGTGCAGTTGGTGTGACAGTGTGGTGGGTGAATGTTGGTGTGAGAGCGTGGTGTGTACATGTTGATGTGGAAACATGGTGCATGTAAGTATGCCAGTGTGTTCGGTGGATGTTGGTGTGACAGCGTGGTAGGTGGATGTTGGTGTGACAGCATGGTGCATGTAAGTATGCCAGTGTGGTAAGTGCAGTTGGTGTGACAGCATGGTGGGTGGTGGCTGAATGTTGGTGTAACAGAGTGGTGTTTGCATGTTGGTGTGACAGCATGGTGTGTGCATGTTGGTGTGACAGCATGGTGCATGTAAGTATGCCAGTGTGGTGGGTGGATGTTGGTGTGACAGCATGGTAGGTGCAGTTGGTGTGACAGCATGGAGGGTGGATGTCGGTAACACAGCGTGGTGGGTGGATGTCGGTAACACAGTGTGGTGGGTACATGTTGGTGTGACAGCGTGGTGGGTGCATGTTGGTGTGACAGGATGGTGGGTGCATGTTGGTGTGACAGGATGGTGTGTGCATGTTGGTGTGACAGCGTAGTGAGTGCACGTTTGTATGACAGCGTGGTGCATGTAGGTTGGATGGTTGTTCGGGGTTTTACGTCTTTGCAACATCTAAGGACGGGTAACAACTTGTGACAGTGCACACTCATGGCGACTTTATAGATAGTGCTGCCCCATTGGTAAATCAGGCCGCCAGCACTATGACCTGATATCCCACTCAGTCACATTATCATGATACCGAGCCAACCAGTCCTTGTCCTATACTAATAATGCCAAGCGCCTGTCTAGGAAGCAACAAGCATAAACTTTTTATTCATTGGTTTGACTCGACGAGGGTTCTAATCCGTGGTTTCGAATTGCACGATCTACCAAAACGGGACGCGGACGCTCAACTCATCCAGCCATCCCGTCTGGTGGTGGGACAGCGTGGTGGGCGCGCACTCATGGCGACTTTAGGCTGCCAGCACCATAACCGGATATCCCACTCAGTCACGTTATCCTGATACTGAGCTAACGTTATCCTGATACTGAGCTAACGAGATCCTGATACTGAGCTAACGTTATCCTGATATTGAGCAACCAGTCCTTGCCCTATCCTATTGATGCCGAGCAGCAGGCTATGTAGTGACAAGTATCAATTATATGAGTCATCAGTTTGGCGTCAGGCACGGATTTGAATGCACGACCTTCTGCACAGGAAACCAAGCTCTTATCGAGTTGACGACCACGTCCGGTACTAAGCAAAGACTTGTATTTGCTCGTAATGTTATATATTTCAATGCACTTTTATGTATAACTATTTTGACACACACTATGTAACCCCTGTGATATCCATCATCTTGCTTATCTTGATAAACAATTGTATCACATTACATATCTGCAATGCATGTCGTGTAATTTTCAAAATTGCGGTTTATCTTGATGGCACTTGTTAGACTGCTAAACTGTTTAAATACATTTGTTAATTAGCTTAGATAAGCCATATGCTTAAATCTAATTAAATTCGGTGAATCCAAGTAGATTACTGCGAGGGTGGATTAACAAATAACAAGACAAGTAGCATACTTTCAGTTTCACACACTGCTAAGGCCAGATAATAACAAACAAGTTGGTGATCGTCCTTTTGATCACACAAATTAGGGTCGGGCGGGCAGTTTTTATTTGTATTTTAACAATTTTTCTGGCGTATGATGTAGACGTAATCAGATGCGATGGCCGAATTAGTTGAGCGGCCGCCTCCCGTTCTGGTAGGTCATGGGATTCGAAGCACTGGGTTCGAATCCTGGCAGAGTCAAACCAATGAAAGTTGAATTGCTGCCAGCGTGACACATTATTACAAAGACACTATAACACTAAGACGGCTCACTCAGCCTGTACTGTGTAATCAAGAGAACAACCAGTGCACCAGATGGTGGGTTTGATCATTTTGATAGCATTGGAGTGTAAGAAGAAACCCTGCTGTCGCTTGGTAGGTGTGTGGTGGGGGTTTAGGGATGTGGTGGGGGTGTAGGTGTGTGGTGGGTGTGTGTGCTAGAGTGGTGAGGGTGTAGGTGTGTGGCGGTGGTGTTGGTGTGGTGTGTGTGGTGCGAGTGTAGGTGTGTGGTGGAGGTTTAGGGTTGTGGTGAGGGTGTAGGTGTGTGGTGGGGGTTTAGGGATTGTGAGGTGCCGCTCTGCAAGACCCCTACAACTCCACCACAAACCACCTACACCTCCACCACACACACCCGACACCTACACCGAATGTGTGTATGGTGGTGGGGTGGAGAGGTGGAGGGGCAGCGGTGGTGGTGGGAGTTCTATAGGAGTAGCAACATGCAACCATTGGGGACCTCCCCCCCCCCCACCCCTACATCAGGGAGGGGGAGGGGGTCGTGAGGTGTGGTTTGAGAGCGCCAACTGAGGTGAGTGAGATGGGGAAAGGGGAGGAGAGGGAGTGTGGGGGAGGAAGGGCGGAGGGGAGAGGAAGGGGGGAGGGGGGGGGGAGGTGGAGAGGGAGGAGTGCCGGGGAGGGAGGTGTGGAGTGAGAGGACAAAGTGAGGTGGGTGAGGAGAGGGAGGGGGAGAGGGAGTGCGGGGCAGAGGGAGTGCGGGGGAGGGAGGTGTGGTGTGAGAGTGCTGGGTAAGGTGGATGAGGAGGGAGATAGGGAGAGGGAAGGGTGGGGAGGGGAGGGGGAAGGGACAGAGGGGGAGGGGAGGGGGATGGAACGGGAGGGCGGTGGAGGGAGGAGGAAGGGTGCAGAAGCCGGGAGGAGAGAGGGGTGGGGCAGAGGGAGGTGGGGGACCAGGCAGTAGGCGCAACATTGGCCAAATCAAAATGACAGGCAATCTCTCTTTTTTTTAATTTTAAACTCACCTTCTTGCCTTGCAGGCCTGTGTGTTTACATGTGAAACACCAGCCAGCAGCCGGGCTGATTAAACCCACCACAAGATGGCACTGCAAAATTTACATTAACATGGGAGAGATAGGGGAGTGAGCCGTTTTAGTGTCATAGATTCTTTGATTATTAACAGGTTTTTTTAATTTAAAAAAAAAATCAGGGGCGGGTGATTTTTCAGACATGGGCGGGGACGATCACCAATTTTTTATATTTGATATTTGGCCTAATAAACAGCAATTATTCAACTAAATAAGATTGCTAGTACGTATAATTAAATGCCGGATGACAGTGAGAGACCAAGTCAGTCAGTTGTTAATTAAGACCCTGGCCCTCCACACTCCTTATTTGTATTTGGTGAAGGTGACCTACTTAGAAAGGTCACTCGGTGCTTCCTCCAGTATTGATGTTTATACCGAGGCCTTGCGCTCACCAATAGGGGGCTGACGTTGATGGTGTCGTTACATGTGTTCTGTGGTCATCGAGTGCTTAATTTCTATGGTGACGGGCCTATCAACATCTAGGTCAAATGGCGCTAAATGTTTAGATAGAAATTATACACAAGATGTAGATAACATACAATTACAATCAATATGCATTAGACAACATTATTTATCTCTGTATAGCTGCTGGTTGTTTGTTTTACGTCCTGCCAACATCAGGTCATATAGGGACGAGTACTGACTTGTGACGCTGTGCACTCATAGTGACTTTATAGTGCTGCCCCACTAGAAGACCAGGCAACCAGCAACATGACCTGATATACCACTCAGTTTTGTTATCCTGATACTGAGCAAACCAGTCATTGCCCCATTTATTTTTTTACTAATGCTGAGCACCAGGTAAGTATCAATTTTGGAAGCCATTGCTTTGTTTCGACTGGGGTTCGAACTCATGACTGGTGTTCGAACTCACGACCTTCTGCACGAGAAGCCAGCCAAATGGTCTTACTTATTCGGCCATCGCATCTGGCCTATACATAGCTATTTGTTTATATTATTATTATTATTATTATTAAGTTCTCAAAAAGAAACCAACAAATTACATTTGGTGTGAAACCCTCTCTCTGACAGGACCCAAAAGCACTACCATTTATCTATCATAAAACTTATTTTTTCTTGTGGCGCATAACTTGTCATGCAAATATTATTTAGGATGGAGTCTAACCTAAATTGATCCTCAGCTGCTCTTGCCTCGACCCACCCACGCACCCGCATGAACTCTCACCTAACCTCGATCCACCCATACGCATGTACACCTAACCAAGATCCACCCATTCGCATGTACACCAAACCAACTCTCACCTAACCTTGATTCACCCATACGCATGTACACCAAACCAACTCTCACCTAACCTTGATTCACCCATACACATGTACACCTAACCAACTCTCACCTAATCTCGATCCACCCATATGCATGTACACCTAACTAACTCTCACCTAACAGTAACATCGATTCACCCATATGCATGTACACCAAACCAACTCTCACCTAACCTTGATTCACCCATACGCATGTACACCAAACCCACTCTCACCTAACCTTGATTCACCTATATGCATGTACACCTAACCAACTCTCACCTAATCTCGATCCACCCATACGCATGTACACCAAACCAACTCTCACCTAACCTCGATCCACCCATATGTATGTACACCTAACCAACTCTCACCTAATCTCGATCCACCCATATGCATGTACACCTAACCAACTCTCACCTAACATGATTCGAACCATGGCTGTGTCAAACCAATGACTTAAATATTTATACTTGTCACTACCTAGCCTAGAGCTTGGCATTACTGGGATAGGGCAAGGAGCAGTGGAATGAGGAAGATCAATTATCCCCGATTGAAATTTCTCCTGCTTAATCAACTAACATACAATTTTTTTTTTTTTAAATCAATGTTGAGCCTCGTCAGTCCTTGGACGGGCACACACTGGTGAAATGTGAGGCACAGTAGATTTGATATAGTTGGTTGGTTGTTGGAGTTTTATGACCTGGCAACATCTAAAGTCAAATCAGAACGGGTACTGACTTGTGACAGTCAGCACTCATGGTGACCTTAGTCCTGTCCCACTGGGAGACCAGGCCACCAGTACCATGACCTGATATCCCACTCAGTCACATTATGCTGACAATGAACCAACCAATCCTTGACCTTTATAATGCCAGGCGCCTGGCTAGGAAGCGACAAGTACACATTTTAAAGTCATTGGTTTGACTCGACCAGGATACGAATCCCACGATGTAGCAAAACGGTAGATGGACACTCAACTCATTCGGCCATCCCGTTTGGTGGACTTTATATAAGTATCTCGCTCTGAGTATGATCAACATGGTATTAAATCATCATCACCCTTTTTGCCAGATTGGCCGCAGTACACCGAGTACAGTTATAGCGAGATGCGACATGTGGGACTCAACTGAATAACCCTCATGGAGGCCAGCATCCCAGATGTGATATCACCACACTGCCAACAGAGTAACGAGCAAGGGGACACACACATACAGTGTACCACACCAAAGGGGTCGGTGTTCGAATAATCATTGCAAGCGTCAGGTAGATACGTTTTTGAATGTTTGGATGTGTTCTACTTAAGTAACAGTTCGTAAAATTTGTAATTTAACATGGAAGTTTTCTCGTTGTTTCACGTGCGCGCAACATCTAAGGTAATATCAGGACGGACATCGACTTTATTTTGTTACAGTGCGCACTCATGGCGACTTTATAGTGCTGTCTCAGTGGGAGACCAAACCGCCCGCACGATATCCCACTCAATCACATTATCTTGACAATGAGTCAACCAGCCTGGCTAGGAAACGACAAGTACCAATTTGATAAAGGTCAGCATAAAGTATGTCACGCCTCCCCACCTCACTAGGCCTACTCACCCCCAGCTGTACTGTAAGTCTCTATAGCCGTGTTTACACGGGCAATTGTGAAGCGAATTAGACAAAGCGATTTATATAAAGCGAAGTAGCGGCGCATTTACACGCACCGAGTTTGAAGGCGGAAATCTAGTTCGCTTCATATAAACCACCTCGCAAGGTGGTTTACATAAAGTGATTCATATGAAGCGAATCAGCCCTAATCCGCCTCAGAGTCGCGTTTACATGGCGAATGTGAGGCGAACTAGGCAAGGCGATTTATATGAAGCGAATTAACTCACCCGTGTAAACACGGCTTATGAAAACATTTACTATGTAGGTGATGTCATTCACTGGTAGAGAATGAATGTATGTATGTATGTATGTATGTATGTATGTATGTATGTATGTATGTATGTATGTATGTATGTATGTATGTATGCATGCATGCATGTGTGTATGAAAGTATGCATGTGTGTATGTATATATATAGAAAATATTAGAGAGAAAAGAAGAGAAGCTAAAGACAAGAGAAGATAAAGAGAATGGGAATGGGAATGAGAAAGAAAAAGAAAAAGAAAAAGAGAATGTGAGAGACTGGCTGAAGTGAATGCAGCGGTCAACAGTCGCTTGCCCCATGGTAATTAATCTGCTATCATCCTTGATACTATCCCACCAGACATTCCCACCCGGTCTGAGTGTGTTAGATGTGCCGCAGTCAAAGAATGACCCCTCCGATGTGCCAATCAGGTTGGGGGTAGTTTTAGCACGAAGCGACACGGTGCACCGCGCATGCGCAGATCTATGAGGTAGGCTGCACCAATCAGACACGAACCGGAGCTATCACCACCCCCCCCCCCCACCCACCCACCCACTCACTGATAGCACACCACCACATGTGACCTGACTGCCACACGCTACCGATTACACGGGATGGCCGACTGGGTAGAGCATTTGCTGCCCAGACGCAATGTCGTGGGATCAATCCCCTGCCGAGTCAAATCAGAGATGTACCAAATTTCTAGTTGTCGCTAGTGCGATGCCAGATATGCCTAAATGCATCACACACTAATTACCATGGCGGAGTGTTGGTTGGTTGTTGGAGTTTTACGTCCTGGCAACATGCGCAGTGTTAGCGTAGGCGATTAGCCACCTACAGTACAACCCCGTTAAACCAAGCTCGGTTAAACCAAACGATCGGTTAATCCAAACTTGTTTCGGCGGCCCGGCAAAATACAACAATTTATCATATACAAAAGTTGGTTAAACCAAAGTCGGTTAATCCAAAGTATTGGTTAATCCAAACAAAATTGTCGGCCCCAGGCCCCGGTACAGTTAAACCAAACTTTCATGTGGTTTTAAGGTCATCTGAGACTTTTTTATATCTGATAAATGGTAGTATTTTGTCAGGTCGCCGAAAAAAGTTTGGATTAACCGATTGTTTGATTTAACCGAGGTTGGTTTAATGGGGTTGAACTGTATATACATAAAAAACAATAATCATAGTGTCCACATACATTGTACATTCATAATGCACCCCCGTTTTTGCCAAAGCCAATTCAAAGTCAAAGCTCGGTTAAACCAATGATCGGTTAATCCAAACAAACTTCTAGGGTCCCTTCAAGTTTGGTTTAACGGGGTTATAGTTATACTGTAATTATTAACCAGACGGGATGATTGAGCTTCCGTATCCCGTTTTGGTAGAGGGTTCGTCTGGTGGGTTCTGAAAATTCTGCGTCGCCGATGCTCTGCAAGACAGGCAGATGAATTATAAATAATTATCGGACCGGCAGCCTGGCATGCCAAGTTGCGGTGCGCATGTCACGTCGCCTCTCGGGATGCCTAGTGTCTAGGTTTGGTTGGTTGGTTGTTGGGAGTTTTACGTCCTGGCAACATCTAAGGTCATATCAGTACAAGTACTGACTTGTGACAGTGCGCACTCATGGCGACTTTATAGTGCTCCCCCATTGGGAGACTAGGCCGCTAGACCCATGTCTTTAGATGTTGCCAGGATATAAAACTCCAACAACCAAACAAAGGATACAGGGAGAAGGGGAGTAGCTTTGCAGACTAGCACGAATTGAATGTTCAATGTATTTCAACAAATCATTCCGACATATGACAGTTACATCCAACTGGGGCAGTCCAATATCAGTTTTATCGGCCCTGGCAAGTTGCCAGGCGTTGCAATGTATACCAGCCATAGAGCATGTGTTATTAACACTATTTGGAGACTAGTAATGTGCTCAGACATTACCTAGTATTCATGTCTGCCCGGTTAATAGTCAGAACTTGGTCGGCTCGGTCATGTGTTACCACGGGTTCACCGACCGTCACATCTAAAATACATTAACCTCATTATTTACATATATTTACTCACCCACCCTGCAGAGATCAATTCACCGGATTTGTTGGGAAATAAAAGGTATAATTTATTTAAGCAATTTTAGCTGGTGATATGTTTTGTTTTTGTTCCTCTGAGTCTGAATGACATATTGTTAGTGCCGAGGCACTGGTCTTCCAGCACTAACAACAAGCGTTGTTAACCATAAAACAAAGTTATACCAATATCGATACACAGCGACAGGGCAACAACACAGAGCATAGCATCGATATGAATGAATAGGTAAAGAACGAAATAAAAGAGAAGAGAAGAAGAAAAAGACTAGCATGGTGATAACTGGAGGGTGGGGAGGGGGTACATAGTTGGACATCTTCCTAAAAGTGACGTAATGTTTGAAGAGTAGTGGATTGTAGGGTCAGGGGTCATCGGTGTTAAGGTGACCTCAGGTTGGGCCTATAGTTAAAGTTGCATAGTCCGATAGTTTTGAATTTCTGTATTCTTTTCTGAAATAAATATATTAGATCGATCACTAGTATCTACTTTACATTAGTTCAAAGTTTCTTTTATTTTAAATGGTAAACTTTTGAGATATTTTGAGAGGAAACATGGAAAATTAGTTTTGGCAAGTTTGCCAAAACTCTGACACCATAGACTTCTGCAGTAACATGTTCTGTTAAATTGACTCAGTATTGCCTTCTATGCAGAAACAAATGCTTAATAAGTGCATCAGTATCTAACTTAGATATGCAAAATCAAACCTAGATAATTGGTTTGGTTTTAAAATTTTGATATTTCATCAGACTATGCAGCTTTACTCTAAGTAGGTTGATATTGATCACTGAAATACCGCAGTAGGATCAGTAGGATCCAACTAGAATCATTCCAGGCCCACTTCGTTGATAGATGTGGGTATTGTACACTAGTTGGCTACTTCCTACTAGACGAGGATGTCAATATGCAGTATGTTGTAGTGTGTTGGGTGGTTGGTTGTTGGAGTTTCACATCCTGGCAACATCTAAGGACATATCAGGGCAGGTACCGACTTGTGACGGTGCGCACTCATGGCGACTTTATAGTGCTGCCCCATTGGGAGACCAGGCCGCTGGCACCATGACCTGATATCCCACTCAGTCACATTATCGTGACACTGAACCAACCAGTTGTGTATATAGTATATGTGTGTGTGTGCTTGCTGGGGGCGGGAGGGGGTTAGTCACGTGGTCTTTTATTTAGGTGTTGCTGATTTCTTTCTTCTTTTTGTAAAGAAAAAGAAACTAGCAGTGGAGGATTTGGTTTGTTGGACCACGTGCAGACAATGCGGCTACGAGTGTCTGCGCACACAATACACAGCCATTGTGTGCGCCAATAGTGTGTAACACCAACGGGGCCACGTCAACACCATCCCTTTGTTATTGCTTTGCGTCCTAGCAACATCTATGGTCATATCAGGACGGGTACCCACTTGTGACAGTGCACACTCATGGCGACTTCATAGTGCTGCCCCACTGGAGACCAGACCGCCAACACCAGGACCTGACTAAGTCATATTATCCTGACACTGCTTGCCCTATCCTAATAATGCCGAGCAGCAGGCTAGGAAGCGACAAGTATTAATTTCTAATTCATTGGTGTGACTCGACCAGGGTTCAAACCCATGAACCCATGGTCGATCTCCCAAAACACAAGATGGACGCTCAACTCATTCGGCCATTATTAGCTTAAAGTTGCATAGTCCGATGGTTTTGAGTTTCTGTCATTTTTCTGAGATAAACATATGACCTAGATTGTTAGAATCTACCTTACTTTAAGGCCCTGTCACATTACGGCGTATGGCGGGAGCGTATTGAAAACCTACGTAGGTCCTGCGAATGCCAGCCTATGATGACCTTTGGTGACCTATCGGGTGTTTTTGAGCGTACGAGGAGCGTACTGTGACATCTTTTGGTGGTTTTGATTGGCATATGGAACCTATGCGTAGCGTATGCATAGCATATGCGCGTATGAGTAGCGTATGAGTTAAGATCGATGTCGAGACCTATGGCATACGCTTAGAATACGCTGTGCATACGCTAGGAGTACGCTCCCATACGTAACTCGTAGGTTATGCGTACGCTACATACGCTAGAGATACGCCGGTGACGCAAGTTGAGCGTATGCGTAACCTACGCCGGCGCACCCCCTGCGTACGAGGACTTACAACCGCGTACAGGAGCGTACACCGGCGTACGAGTAGCGTATGAACCATACGCTCCCATAGGTCGAGATTTTTTTAGCATGCACAAAAAAATGGGGACGGACGGATTTATGAAAGCGTAAGGTGACGTATGCCTCATAAGCCGACATCTGGCAGCATACGAGTAGCGTATGAGTAGCGTATGCATAGCGTATGCCGACGTATATGACGTAACGCGCCTACGCCACGATACACTCCCGCAAAAAACCCTAATGTGACAGCCCCTTTACATTGAAGTAACTTTTGTTTTACATGGCTAACGTTTGAGATATTTGAAATGCAAACATGCTAAATTCATTTTGGCAAGCATGCCAAAACTCTCACACCATAGGCTTATGCAGTACCTGGTTTTATTAAATGGACTCAGTATTCCCTTCTATGTGGCAACACATGCTTAATAAGTGTATTACTATTAGTATCTAAGTTAGATATGTAAAATCAAATCTAGGTGAGTGTTTTGGTTTTGAAAATTTGATTCTTCATCGGACTATGCAGCCTTAAACTTAAACTCAAAATATGGGCTGAAGTGATGGTCGAGACCTGTTCTCGCATGTGCACGCAGGCACCTCCTAGTTGGGATTTGCCTATTCAGCCATAAAGCATACTGTGCCTAGGTCACTCCGAGTGAATGAATGTTGGTGAGATATTATATAGAACAGTACAAGCGAGCACTGGTAGTCGAAGGTTGGTAGATGATCACAGGGTAAATAATATGTGTATATTCCACCTTATACTCCACCATACCAGGGCATCAACCTCGTGGGTAACTCACCACGTCCAAAGGCTCCCCTTAATGCTTCAATTAGGGTGCAAAACAGGTTTCATCCACCATTAATTATTAATTCATAAAATAACAATTTACCCACGCCATTAAAACACTGACTAAAATGAGTATCGCGTATCCTTTATTATTTAGCGCTCATATTATCAATGTCGGCGCAGGATGGCAGGAGTTTTTTCACAAGCCACTGCTAAATCCTGCGTTAAATATGCATTCTCGGAGAATGGCTGGAGTATTTGCCACCAATACAGGCTTTGTGTAAAATAAGTAGGTAGTAGTCGGTTGGTTGGTTGTTGGAGTTGTACGTCCTGGCAACATCGGGATCCAACTAGAAGCATTCCAGGCCCACTTAGTTGGTAGATTATTTGTTTGTTTGTTGTTTTATGTCCTAGCAAAATCTACGGTCATATCAGGACGAGTACTGATTTGTGATAGTGCGCACTCATGGTGACTTTATAGTGCTGCCCCACTGGGAGAACAGGCCACTAGCACCATGACCCAATATCCCTCTCAGTCACATTATCCTGACACTGAGTGAACCAGTTCTTGCCATATCCTAATAATGCAGAGCGCATAGCTAGGAAGCAACAAGTATCAATGTTTAAGTCATTGGTTTGACTCGTCTCGGGCTTGAATCCCACCATCCACCAACACGGGAGGCGTACGCTCAACTCATTCGGCCATCCCATCTGGTCAGGCAGTAGACACCAACAAAAGAGGTGAGCTATAGGCCTACAGTTTTGTGTAAGTAGACACACGTTGCAACTGATAAAACGCTAATTCCTCATCTAATATAGATTGTTAAATAATTCACTTCCGTATCAATATTGGCGACACCAGGAGGAGAGTGGCTTTACTGCCAAAGTTCAGTCAGTCGTGGCATGGAAATAAAGCGTAACTACCCACTATGGAGATTTCCCCACCAATAACTAACTATATGCTTACTGCTTTCAACAAACTTTCCAGAAAGGATTGACGACAGTTGTTGTGCTACAAATTGCTGTGTTAGTACTGATCAATATTCCTGGGTAGATAAATACCTGTGGATGCCTGGTGATGTGGTGATGCAGTTTGACATGTATACCCACATGTATCCAGTGACCAATAGTTGATCTACCTAGCTATCGTTGACCTAGTTAGCTATCTCAGTACTGAGGGTTTATACTACTATGCCTAGGCTGGAATTAGACTATATAAGATTATATCAAGCTTGGATTAATAGATTGTTTCGGTTTTACGTCATATTGGCACCAAGGGCCATATTCACATTGAAACTATATACAAGGTCAATCGCACCCCCCCCCCCCATCTACCTGCAAACCCAACTGGTCAGTCTCATCTCCCAATGTATATATGGAAAATTACCATACAATTAGCTGGGGGGGTTTTAAATCCATATATTAACCGCGTCTATGTATACTCAGTATATGAAGAGCTATGCATTTAGAAATTGTATGCTGCCTAAAGGATATAAACCATGGCTATATGCAATTTTAATTCAAATAGCCAAAATCGGTAGAGAGAGATAGTAATTGATAGGCCAGTCACCATAGCAACTGTTCATTCAGTGTTCATAAACATCCACCACATAGTCTGCAACCACACCGTGCCAGGCTATAAAGCATCACCACTAGAGGCAGCACCGTGTGACCTCCTGAAATAGACCGTCCTGCCCAAATAAGGATAGGGAAAGGCCACGCTCTTAATTGGCAATCGATGGGTTTGTCCTGCCGCTGAGACTCTAGCTTTTTAACAGTATTGCCTGAAATACCATTCCCATACTGTAGGCTGCATTCACCTGACAGGCAAGGAGCCACATGCTACAGGCAAGGATGAAAGTGGTCGTAGAGAATAAGCGGGAATTCGATGGCAGGTTAGGTGATAAAATGGGTCATTAGGGCTGTATTTGATTAACACGACCCGAGCGACTCGGGTCACCCGAGTTGTTGGAATTTCAAATCGAACACCGTGAGTGGAGTTGACAAAAACATGTGCCATGAGCAAAATCTCCTGACCCCAGTAACCCATGTCTTGGCTAGGGTTGGCTAAGAACGATGACGTCACATTTGCGCTGGTACCGTCCTGTATGTTTTTTTTTGTAATAACCCAGATTAATGAAATGGAAATGTAACTAAACTATGTAATTATAAAATACTTTAAATCCTATTTTGCTGTAGTTATATCGGTTATTGGTAAAAAAAAAAAAAATTGGATCAAGCCACCATTTCCCCCACCCCGAGCATGGTAAAGCATATTCATTTATTCGACCCAAGTCTGTTGGATGTGCGCATGCGCGAAAAAGTGGCTTGGGTGACCCGAGTTGATTAATCGAATACGCCCAACAATGACAGCATGTAAAAATATACGGCTTTTCGGTTCGGAATTATATATTGGCAGAGAGCATTATTATCCTCGGGCAACGGAGTCGGGACCAAGGTTATGTAATAGAAAAGCAGTGGGTGCCCCAGTCGCTGTGTGACATATTAGACTATGGGAGATATATGTTAATACATCGTGCCTGAGATTATGACGAGATGTTCCTCCTATATAAGGGACAGTTAATGTTTGGTGAAATGTTCCCTCTATGCATCAGAAAGGATGCAAGTGGAGGAAAAGGACATTTTTTAATATCTATATTTATTGTAACTGTCTGCAACTACCTGTTACCACAGGGCCGATGGGCCAGCACACCAGCCATACTGCATACATTATGTACACCACCTGCAGCTGGGTTAGGTGACCGCTGCCCGTGGGGGGGGGGGGGGGGGGGTCGCCTCCCAGGCTGTGGAAGGTGCCTGATTGGCTGGCTGTGGGAGGTCCAGTCCCCTGCACCCCCTTGCTCCACCTGACCACACAGGCCTCGTATTGATATGGATTATTCTAGACACTGCCCCAGACACACTGGGCAGGAAACTCTACTCCTGACTCTTGGGTGAGACACACTCTCTCTTGGGCAGGTACCCAGACACTCTGTCTGATGCTACCACCTTTCATATATACAAACTGAGCTGTGTGCAACAACCATGGGACTCCGGTTCAATGGGCTGTAGGCACTGATTCTGATACATCCTAACTAGAGTAATGAGGCTTGGTGTGGACAGAAGGTAAGGGGTCAGGGTGATAGGTCACTAGTAGGTGAACAGCAGTTGAAGCACAACTTCTTCGCTGTCAATCATTCATGACTTGTCTTCCCTTTCTTCCTTATGAGTTTGTTTGAGAGGGGCATCAGATGTGAACTGACAGACAGTTGTCAGAACGCATCTTGGAAGAGTTTTGTGGTATTATCTGGGGCTCTGATGGCCGGGCATCCAGAAATATTATAAGCAGAATGATCCTCAAGCAGAGTATGTACTGAATAGAGCTAGGACAGCGATTGGAGAGTGCTGTATGAAATCGGACTTCCGGTAATTTGCTGTGATTCCCCATGCCTATTGAAAATCTTCCGCCTTTTCATAGAAAAACTCCCCGATTCAGTGGAAGGAAAAAGGTAAGTTTGTTTTATTTAATGACGCCTCTAGAGCACATTGATTTTCATATCATCCGCTATTGGACGTCAAACATATGGTCATTCTGACATATTTCTTTGGAGGAAACCTGCTGCCACCACATAGGCTACAAACAAGTCCTACTTTTTTTTGAGTTGGCGAATGGCCCACCACCACCCAGGTCTTGCGCATCTCCTTGTTGGCCAGTCGGACTACACCTGGGCGACATTGATCGTGCCTGCTGCAGTCCTAATGCTAACCTACCCAGTGTGAATTATTCAGTCAATCACTTGACTCTATCGCTCACGGCCGGGATCTGCGCATACCAAGTGACCTCCAGGACTTCCGGGGACTTCCAAGCATACAGCGAGGCTGTGCTGGGAGACCCAGGACCACCAGGGACCCGGTAGACTGAGGCTCCAGCAACATGTAGATATGTCCATGTATATATATATATGACTATATCTATGTAGACATACAGACGCATATATAGTATAGTTATACGAGTCTTACCTTGGTACAGATGATGGATAACTGTTGTTTTACCGAGGTATAAGCCTCGGATAGATGTGGGCTAGGGAGAGGTAAGCACGTCCGGTACCAGCAATCTTAACCTACTTATTGAGGATAAAAATGACTTTCAAACAATGGATACTATTACTTTACCGAAAAGGTACACCAACGGAATAGATGTGGCAGGGTGTGGCGGGAGGGCCCTAGCCCACATCTATCCGAGGCTTATACCTCGGTAAAACAACAGTTATCCATCATCTGTACCAAGGTAAGACTCGTATAACTATACTATTTTACCTCGGTAAACAGCCTCAGGCTAGCCTCAGGCTAGGGAGACCTTTACATAATTCATTTTTATCCTTAATATCATTCTTTCTTATTATTATAACATTCTAAATTTTTGTTCTCACCTATTCTTGTTAGTTGGCGAGAAAGACGCTTTGCAACGCCGGTAGGCTTTTCTAGTCGTTTATTATAATGTTTTGCAAACGACTTAGCCGTCTTCCAGCCTGCATGCGCTAGTATTCTTTTCACAGAAATACCAAGCACCCGTGCCTTGGAGACCATGGCTCCTCTAGTTGAGTGGGAAGAGTATTTACTCGTATCCACTCCAGCCAATTTTCAACACCGTAATTGTCCATCTGGCAAGTGTGTCTCGTGAAATCGCCTTATGTGGCTTTATAAAGCTCACTAATAGTTGTTGTGATGCACGTAAATCCTTTGTCTTGTATATATAAGCCCGTATGGCCGACACAACACATAATTTCCGATCATTCGGAAAACAGTCTAAGTGAACCGTTGATAAAGGGTCACCTAACGTGTTCGATTTTAAGCAATTTTTCTAAATCAAACGTAGCTTGTTCCTTGTCTATTTCTAATCCAGTTAAGGATAAAGCAACAATCGTCTGTCCTCTGTGTCCGGTTACTAACAATAACAGGACCGCGACCTTAAAACCTAACTGTTTTATATCTAACCACGAGTTGTGAGGCCAAGCCTGAAACAACTTAAATACTATAGAAACATCCCAAAAACCGACTATACTTTGGTTTTGGAGGATTCCTTTGATAAATTGAACGAAGTAAATAACAAAGAACATAATGTTTTTCCAACTGTTTCGCCATCAATTCTAGGTAATATAATTTGATAACGCACACCTCGCCGCATTAATCGATCCAAAGGAAAGTCCTTCATCCTCTAGAGAACGAAGAAAACCGAGCTACTTGTGAAATCTTTGGATTTGTTGGCTTAACTTTCATTAACAAACAATGTACACACCCCATTTCTTTAAATAGGTTGTATACATTTTGACAGTTCCTGGCCTCCAGGCATCCGATACTATCCTATCCTCAGTAATTCTGTCCAATCCAAATTGCTGTAGCTGCTTCCTTAGAAAAGGAATGCCAATAGGGGCGTCGTTGACACGTCCCCCATGAACCACTAGCGGTCCGTGGTGCGTCAGATTCCCGAGTTTTCTTGGGAATCGCATACGATCTTTTGCCAGTTGTGAAACTGCTGGCAGCCAAGGTTGCGTGTCCCAATCGGGCACCACCAGTATCGCATGTGTCCCTTCCAAGCCGATTTTTTCTCACTAACTACTCGGCTGATAATGCTAAATGGTGGGAAAATATAAAAATAATTATTTTCCCAGGTAATAGCAAACGCATCTACTTTCCAAGCATCCGGTTCAGGATGCCAAGAAACATAACAGGGTAACTTGTTATTATTTCGTGATGCAAATAAGTCAACTTCAGGTGTACCCCCATTTTTTCACAAAACGAAGTTAAACAAAGGTGTAGAGAGAGACCACTCTAAATGGTCATGGAAATTTCTACTTTTATAATCTGCAAGTGTATTTTGTGACCCTGGAATATGCGCTACAGTCAGCCAGACTTGTTGAGCCTGTGCCCAGTTCCAAATCAGTTTAGATAACTGATTGCAAGACTTTGATTTGGTTCCACCCATGTTACGAATATATGCCATGGCAGTAGTATTATCAGTTAGTATTCTAACCTGTGATTTATTTATCTTTACTAAACTACGTAAGCCCAGATAAATAGCACGCAATTCTAGTGCATTAATATAGTCTGATTTTTCATCATCAAGCCATCTACCTCCTGTTGTGACCCCATCTCGATGAGCTCCCCAACCTTCTAACGAAGCATCAGTAGTAATTACTGTATTAGGTTCCGCCATGCGGATTGGATTTGGTGAACTTGCTATATGTTGCATCCACCATCCAATATCCTGTAACCCTTCTTGCGAAATAAACATCTGTCCGCTCAAAATTGCCTTTAGTTCGTGTTAACGCTAAATTTTTTATCTATTTCTAGCGACTTAATATGGGCCTTCCCATATAACACAGCAGGTGCATATGAGTGTCATTATGCCAATAAGAACAGCAACCTGTCTAATTTTTGGCTTTGATAACTTAATAAGCTGAGTCGCTGTAGTCATAAACTTAATTAGTTTTTGTTCTGTTATCGACACTGTAAGGGACTGTGTATCCAGAATAAACCCTAAAACATTTGAGTTGTTTTGTTGGTTTAAACACTGACTTTTGTCGATGTACATAAAACCCCAAATTTAGTGAGTAATGCACATAAATCCAAAACTGCATTTCACACAACCAATTTGTGTTGATGCTATAATAAAAGAATCATCTATGTATGGAAACATTATGTGACCCTTCCTCGCCATTCACGAGAAAACAGGTTTAAGCAATTTAGTAAATAAACGAGGCGCACAAGCTAAGCCATCCGGCATGCAGGTAAAACTCATAGAGTTTGGTTATCCCAAATAAATCGAAGAAATTTTCGGTATTGTTCCATTATGGGAAGCGTATAATATGCATCCTGTAAATCAACACTAGCCACTCCCACGCTTCTGTTGTAAACAGATCTCGTGCCGTATCTAGAGAGAACATTTTAAAATGTCGATATTCCACCCTTTTATTAAGGATTGTTAAATCCAGGATCATTCGAACATCACCATTAGGCTTCGGTCTCGAGAAAATGTTTGAAATAAACTGTCCTGAACAGTGTGTCACTTTTTGTATAATTCCTTTC
This sequence comes from Branchipolynoe longqiensis, assembly GCA_030323885.1. NCBI lineage: Eukaryota > Metazoa > Annelida > Polychaeta > Phyllodocida > Polynoidae > Branchipolynoe > Branchipolynoe longqiensis. The sequence goes on from CM059186.1 coordinate 132,726,112, forward strand.
TCAAAGAATTTATGTACCTGTTTAGTTAGTGCCTCTCGTTCAACTGGTTGAATGTTATATGGAAAAGGTATTATACTTTGTACAGGAATTTGTGTAAAGGGAATGTGAACACCCCTAACTATTTTTAAAATTTCTTGGTCACTAGTAATTTTGTGCCACTCAGAAATATGATTACTAATATTACCAGCCACAAAGTTGCTTACAGTTTGTGTGTTTTTAGAGGCTGCAGGGACTTGTAAAGTTTGTGTTTGGACCTCTACTTGGACCCGCCCCTGGGAAAGGTCTCGACGAGTTGAACCCTCGACCTATTGGCCGTGCGGTGTTGTCGGTCCAGCCTGGGCGAGCGCCCCGGCCCCGAAACCCTTGACCGAACCGAAGCTTGAACTCGGTCTGGTTCCTCTGGTGAACCGTCGTGGACGAAAATCCCCTCGTGACTTTTTGAAACGAGGAACTTCCTGTTTCTTCTTGCCATCCATGTTTTTGCCACTCTTGGCTGCAGACTCTACCTCTTATAGAGGTATTGTAGTTGACCGCCAAACATCTTGGTCTTATCTAAAGGTTTCCCTTTAATCGGCGGTTTGGAGCAAGATAAAGCGTAAACTCCTTCCCCTCATTATCGTAACCTTCTTAGTTGTTGTTTTTGTTTTTGTTGTTGTTTTATAACGTCCTAAAAGCAACATCTAAGGTCATATCAGGACGGGTACCGACTTGTAACAGTGCGCACTCATGGCGACTTTATAGTGCAGTCCCACTGGGAAACCAGGCCGCCGGCACCATGACCTGGTATCCCACTCAGTCACATTATCCTGACACTGAGCACACCAGTCCTTGCCCTATCCTAATAATGCCGAGCGCCTGGCTAGGAAGCGACAAGTATCAATTTTAAAGACATTGGTTTGACTCGACCGGGACTCGAACCCACGACCCCACGATCTACCAGCACGGGAGACGGACGCTCTAACTCATTCGGCCATCCCGTCTGGTAATCGGTAACCTTCTTAGGCGAGCCACTTCTTTGCCAGCATCTGTGCAAACTGACTTGAAGACATTTTCTATCTTCGAAACGACAGTAATACCTGCCGCCGCTAACACTGCAATGCCTTTGTCCATTGTCTTAGGCAAAGACGAGAACTTATTTTCACTCTGCATCCTATTAGCCACAGGAACAATAGCTGTTAGGGTAGCCAACACTGCCTTATGCACTGTGTGCAACACATCCTCAAACTTCTTACGGTCATCCGTCATATTGACATCCCGATCCATTTCTTTAATGATGGAGTTGGGAACACCCTTTATGCCTGTTAACTCATCACCTAACTTGGAGATAACCTCCGCCGGTTTAAACGTGCGGAAATGACCATTCACGGTCTCGCGCATAGGCCGGGGGCTTGAGTGGTGTGTAGTAGAAAGACGGACCCGGCGCAGTGAGTGCCAGTTTTGCGTCGTCGGCACCTTCTTAAGCCACTTTGTGCCAATGTCCGCATAGACACCTTCATATATGGTGTCTGAGTCTGATCGCAGAAGTAGACTTCAGTGGAACGAATCAGAAGAGAAGAATATTTCCTCTTCCTCCTCTCTACTTTTTTTGATTTCTTCTTTCCACTTTTTGCGAAAACCAGTCTCTGCCCGCTCCTTGGTGAATTCATCACCCGAAGAAATCACCTGTTTCTTCTTCTTCTTCCTCCGTTTAGGAGAAGGAGGAGGAGGAGCCTTAAGCTCCACCGCTGAGTCTGTGTCCAAGAAATCCTCATACGAATCCTCTTGGACACTCGGCCTACGCCGCTTCCGAGACACTGGCGATTTGGAAGTCAAGATGTGGCTTTCCAACCGTGCAAAGCGAGCCTCCCAATCTGGAGGCGCAGGCACATCAGGCACTGCGTC